>ML780921.1:1847925-1861836 GCA_009831015.1 Picea engelmannii
GGGCTAGTAAAGGTGGTTTTATATTGATCTTGAGGTGCAATTTTAATCTGGTTATACCCACTAAAACCATCTAAGAATGAGAAGAATTTCTTCCCTGACAAACTATCTAAAACTTGATCAATGAATGGTAGTGGAAAGTGGTCCTTCTGAGTGGCTTTGTTTAAAGCTCTGTAATCCACACACACTCTCCATTTCCCGTTCTTTTTAGGAACTATTACCAATGGGGACACCCATTCATTGTCTGATATAGGATAGATAAACCCTGCATTAAGCAATTTTTGAAGTTCTTCCTTCAGGATTTCTCTTAAGTTTGGGTTCATTCGTCGCTGGGGTTGACAGATTGGTCAACAATCTTCCTTAATATATATTCTATGAGTACATAGGTCAGGGGAGATTCTCTTCATGTCTGTGTAATCCCATGCGAATGCTTCTTTATTTTCCCGAAGTAACTTCATTAACTGTTGTGTTTCAACATCTGTCAAATGAGGGTTTATATTTAATGATTTGCCAGGTTCAATTTCGACCGGTATGCTTTTGGAGGAGATGGTTTTAGGTGTTTGAGGTGGGCTTTCTGAATTGAGGTTTTCTTGATTATCAGACTCCAACAGTGCAGTTAATTGATTATGCGTTTCTGGAGTTACAGAGGAAGGTTCACAAATAAAATTATTGATTATTTCGTCCTCAGTGGAGTCTTTCAGGCTTAAAGCTTGCCCGATAGTCAGAAGCGGTTGAGTAGGTTGATCCTCAAAATCCACCCACACGGAATTATCATTATTAACCAGGGGTGTAGCATGAGGATAGAGGGTAAGTTGCTTAGTTTCATAACCGTTTGAGATTGTCATTGATCCTGATCTACATTTGATAAAAGCATCTGTTGTGGCCAACCAGGGTCTACCCAAGATTAGAGGGTGGCCCCCCAACTTTGTTTTGGGCTGCAACACTGTAAAGTCAACAGGATAATTTTAGGATTCCACAGAGATGCTAAGGTCTTCAATGACTCCTTCTGGTTTAATTGTGGATCGGTCAGCCAATTATAGGATAGTTGGGGTATCTCTGACTTGATCTTGTAATTGTAGCAGTTGTAAGGTTTCCAAAGTCATGATATTGATGGTTGCACCTAAGTCTACCAGGACTCGAGGGATGATTGTTTTTCCAACTTGTACTGTAACGGTAGGGTGGCCAGGATCACCATATTTCACTGGGGGAGTCTTGCCTGAAATTAATGCAGACAGATCTCCCATAACATGGACTGTAAGGGGATCCTTAGTTTTCCTACCAGGCTTTTTGACACAGATATCTTGCATTGTCCTAGCATAGATAGGTACGTCGCGGAGTGCTTGCAGTAAAGGAATTTTGACATATAAATTCTGCAATTCCCCTAAAATATTAAAGGCTGGTGGTTCAGGCGTTTTAGTTAAGGATAAACGCTCAGGAAATGGCAGTGTTGTTGTTTCAGCAGCATTGTTAGAGGATGATTGTGCCTTTTTAGGTGCATCATTCTCCTGTGTTTCCTCTTTGTCAGGAGAGGTAACATCAGCTATGGTAGGTTCCACTACTCTCCCAGATTGAAGATGTATATCATTGCATTGTGTAGGGAGGAGAGAAAGTGTGGGCTGGTTATAAATGTCAATGCATTGCACAGCTTTATTATTCGGGTTGGGGTTAGGTTGCACAGGTAGCTGGGGTCTCATCATTTGGTTATTTGGAGGAGTGCCTGCTGGTAAGGAGAGTGGTTGAGGTAATTGATTTTGAAAGGTAGGTTGTTGTCCTCTCCAATTTTGATTCCACTAATTCTGATATGGCTGTTGTTGTTGTGGAGGCCAAGGGGTCCACGTTGAGGGATCAACAAAGGGTGGGTTATTTTGCTGCATGGGTGGGTAAGTTTGTTGCATGGGTGGGTACGTTTGTTGCATGGATGGGTAGTTCATCTGATTAGTGTACTACATTTGATTGTAGGGGTAACTCATTTGATTGAAAGAAGAATAACGATTAGAAGATGAAAATGGCATGTTAGAGTTCATACCTTATCCTCACGGTTTCCATTGCCTCCTCTGTGTCATCAGATAGACAGCTTCAGCTTCTTCGTCTATTGGTTGTAACGCTGCCTTGATCCCTGGTAAAGATGGACAATTCTGGGTATCATGGTCTTTGTCACAGATAGTGCAGATTGGTTTTCTGTCCAGTGGACATTCTCTTCGTGGATTCTTATCTCTACACTGGGAACAAAATATGGACAAGGATGCTTCTGCTTCTCCTTGATTTTTCTTAATCTGCAGGGTATCCATTTGTGAGGCAAAAGAGCTTAACATTTCAGTTTTAAAACCTTCAAGCAGATTACCTATCTCAGCTCTTGTTGCTCCACCACTGGCTGATTTTTGGACTCTTGAGAATGTGGTGTCCCTGCTGTTTGATCTATTTCTCGAAGCTCCTCTTGAACATCTTTTTCATAAATTAACAATTTCATCGTATGATTCCTTAGATATGTCCCCTTTCCCAAGCATATTCAGCATATCCAGAGAGTCATCCCTTACCCCTTTTAATAAAATAGTTTTGAGAATATCCTTACCTACATTGGGATGATTGGATCTTTGTAGATTGTATTGTAGCCTTTCTACAAAGTCCTCTAGATTCTCGTCTTCTTTCTGCACCATCTTAAATAGCTCCTCCTTCTTTTCCCTTGTTCGGCAGTAGTCCTGGTATTTGTTCAAGAATTTATGTTTCATTTGGTCCCATGTTGTGATTACATGGCTTTCAAGACTCATAAACCATCTTAGTGCATTCCCTTTTAGTGTTGCTGGAAACAACTTTAGTTTTTTAGCATTAGAAACATAATCATAACTTCTACATAATATATCAAACTCAAACAAAAATTCATCAGGATCCTCTGAAGATAAACCATGGAAATTGGGTAATGCTGAGAGTGGAATGTTTTTCATGCGGGCTACTCCTCTGGGAAGATCACCAATAGGAAATCCTAATGTAGATAAATAATTTTCATCATTTACCTCCCCTTCAGGATTTGCCTGTTCTTCGTGATGCAATTCTTCATTGTACTCATCCATGTTTTCCTCTGTCTACTCCCCTGCTGCACTTGCTCTGTCCTCGATGTCTCCTACTAGCTTCTAGACTGTCTCAGGACTCCAAACTTCTTTCCCTGTTCCAAAAATTGCTTGAAATGAAGGCTGGGAGTTCTATTTTCGAAGATTTGGTCGTTGAGCAGCAGATTCAGACTATGATAAAATTTCGTCAATGTAAGTCTTTCTTCCTCCTTTTCCTTTTCCTTTGCCACCTGTAGGGTTAGTGTCCTTGGGGTTTTTCATGCATTCTTTTTATCTAAAGAAAAATAAATCATAAGTTCTTTTGAAATCTATAGCTATCTTCCCCGGCAACGGTGCCAAAATGTTGGTCACTATAATTGCTTAATTGATTCAAACAATTAAGTGATACATAAATTATCAACCCAGGGAAGTCTTTTGTTTCAAAGATAACCACGCACTACATATGCTCAATTCCAAAAGCAACTTACAGTTGTAGTAAAAGAAACTATACTAATTACACTTGCCTTGCATGAACTGAAGTTCTGATTTAAATCACAGGAAAGCAATCTACCTATTGCAGACGTTAAAGATCAATTTAAAGAATCCTAGATTACATTTACAATATCAATTGCAATAGGAAAGAACAACTATTCTGCAACCAGAGAACATGACCCTTACTCTCAAACAGAGACTTCAGTACTTTAACTCTGATTAACACTCTCTCATGAAAACAGTAATGCAGAAGACAGTTGACTCTATCTA
This sequence comes from Picea engelmannii, assembly GCA_009831015.1. Classification (NCBI taxonomy): domain Eukaryota; kingdom Viridiplantae; phylum Streptophyta; class Pinopsida; order Pinales; family Pinaceae; genus Picea; species Picea engelmannii. The sequence goes on from ML780921.1 coordinate 1,851,726, forward strand.
GCAGAGAACAAGGCCATTTGGTTCCTTCCTTTCTAAGCAGGAGCCTTAAGCCCTATTTCTGTTAGCACACTTGTGAAAAATAATTGAAGTCTACAGAGAACAGGATGTTCTGATTCCTTCCTTTCTGAGCAGGAACCTTTAACCCAACTCCTGGCTAGAACACTTGCATAATTAAATGAAATCTACAGAGAACAGGATGTTTTGATTCCTTCCTTTCTGAGCAGGAATCCTTAATCCAATCCCTGGCTAGCACACTTGCATAATTAAATGAAATCTACAGAGAACAGAATGTTCTGACTCCTTCCTTTCTGAGCAGGAATCCTTAATCCAATCCCTGTCTAGCACACTTGCATAATTAAATGAAATCTACAGAGAACAGGATGTTTTGATTCCTTCATGTCTGAGCAGGAACCTTTAATCCAATCCCTCACTAGCACACTTGCATAATTAAATGAAATCTACAGAGAACAGGATATTCTGATTCCTTCATGTCTGAGCAGGAACCTTTAACCCAATCTCTGGCTAGCCTTATGAAATCATCACACAAGATTTCTAATAAAAGAAATACGAATCTCATTCAATAAACTATGACAGAGATCAGTAGTGTTTCAGCAAAGCGGAATTCATTAAAAGACAGTGTTTTAGCAAACCAAAGTTATCCAAGCATAAACAAAGATTATACTAACACACTTCTAAACTAACGGGTGAATCTTGTGATGAAAGTGGGCCCTCCCTTCTCACAAGATTCCCCTGAAAAGGAAAAGCTAGAGAAGGATACTCAAAGCAGTCTTTTATTCATCTGTCGAAACATCACATTACAATCTGGAAATGAAATACGTCCCTCTTCTCTGAAGCTTTTCAATACATAAAAACTTGGATCCCTCGAATGATGATTTCCTCTTATTTAAAGAGGAAATCCCTTCGATACAATTGATGAAAAATTATAGTGTGTATCTGAGTCCTATCTTTAGCCGAATATCTTTCTAATTCGGAACATGATGTTCTAATCTTACGCAACATAAATGCTATTACAGGAGCTGACTGAGGTATTGTTGTTACGGCTGGTGTAACAACTTCTTCTCGTTGTTGCTGATGTTGTTTCAGCATCGCAATTCGTGGGTTGTTTCAGCCACGTGAATTCCGCTCTGACTGTGTTGACCGCTGACTGTAACGGCTTGTGTTTCAGCATCGTTGGTTCTGGCGGTTTCCTCTGTGTTTCAGCATCTGCAACTCTGGTCTGTGTAACAACTCCGTGTTTCAGCATCTACGACTCCGAACTGTGTAACGGTTATGTGTTTCAGCAATTGCGACCTCAGACTATATGACAGCTTCATGTTTCAACAATAGGCCTCAAGTGCTAATCTGCAGTTTTGAACACTTATGCATTTCTAATCAATGGTTAAGTACAAGAGTTATGTAAAATATTATGCAAAATAGATTAAACGTATAGTGATGAGAAAGGACGTTGTATACCTTTTGGAATGATCAGATAAAGTGATAGTATGAGATTAAGTGTGGGTGATCAAGAGTATAATAGTGGCAAAAAGTATAGGAAAAAAGGTACATTGTGTGGTCCTAACATATATAAGGCAGATTATAAATTCCGATGATATTCACTTTGTATCATTGAAGAAAAAGAAGCAGCTTAGAATCAAGGGGCAGATTGGCTCCTTCATATGCAACAGTCGAGGAGCTGGGGAAGAAGCAGACAGGATGCTGAGGGAGATGAAGTTCTCCATGAGCTTCCCATGTCATTATGATCCATGTGGGATCATCTCAAAGATGAGGGTGAAGAACAAAAACATCCCTTATGTTCATGTGTCTAGGCCCGAAGTTGCGAAGTATGCAATCCAGAAAGCCTGGGAGCCTAACACATTGATCGAAGTAGAATAGAAGGATCCCCCGTCCACTGTGTCACAAACGACCACTCCACAGGTCCCTAAAGTGAAGAGGCCGAGGCAGGATTTATCTCCGCCTTTCACTGAGGTATCTTCCGAGGAATTCTAGCTGCATACCAAGAGGCCTAAGACTTCGTCAGTCCCTGGCCCGACCGGGGAAAAAGAAGCCCCGTCTTCCATAGTGACCAATTCTATTATTCCACCCTTTGGTTCGAGCCTCCATAAGGTCATTACCCCATCATTTCTGAATAAATCCACAGACTCCCCATTGGACACTCAGCCAGGCAAGGTAGGACCCAAGCTGAGCATTTTTGAAAAATATGAGCTAATAAAGAAAAGGAACCAGACCCTAACCAGTAGTACTTGCGCCCAATTCTAGAAGCAGACATCGACTGCGAAACATAGGATGCTATCAACATTCGACACCGAGAAGGGTAGAATGTATATGGCATTCCTCCAGGCACAGGTACCAGATCCCAAGGTGATCACTGACTACAAGAGGGCCACCTTCGAATTCCAGACGAAGGACATGCACCCAGCTGATCAGATGGATTTGCACAAGCAGACAGAGGAAATGATGTTCTATACGTTGGTGCATGCTTCCACTTATGTGTCCAAATTGCAGGTGTCACTGAACAATGTTCAAACACAACTCAAGCTGGAGAAGATATCGTCCTTTGCAAAGGAAAATAGGATCGAGACTTTGGAGGAGTTGGTCCTCAAGATCGGTTACGATCCTTCTAACATGAAAGCAGCTGAGGAAATGATAAAGAAGAAGAATGTTGATATAGCATCCTTGAGGAAACAACTGAATCTCCTGCCCATAGAGGATTCGCAGGCGAAGGAGATAGCAGAGAAAGAAGGCGAGAAGGATGAAATGCTCAAGTTGCTCATGGAGCAGAATGCACAGCTCAAAGAAATGGAAGTTGATATGGAGAAACTATTAAAAGATAAAGAGAAATTGAAGCTAATGGAAGTCATTCCATTGAGTTTTATTCCAATTTCAGGAGTGAGAACAGCATCAACGATAGAAATCCCATCCGCGACTCCATTGACATCCCAGGAGAAGACAGTCGACCTGGCCAAATCTATGGAAAAGATGAACCTGCAGGAAACAGAGATCATCAAGCTTAAAAAGGAGATTGAGAACCTTCAGGAACTCAAATCTTCCTTCCAGACCAGCCTCTCCAAGAAAAAGCAGGTGACAAAGCATCTCAAGCAAGAGTTACAGCAGCTCTGGAAGCAAACAGTGGCATGAAAGACTTTAGCTGAGGTAAAAGAGAGTGTATGGACAGACATCACTAAGTCCATGAACGAGATATGGCCCATGATCCAGATCATGTTTGAGCAGAATGAATTGGTCCAAAGCAGAAAACAGGCCATTGAGAAGATCAGATTAGAATTGGGAGACATGCCAACACAGGCAAACGAGATCATCAAGTTCCTCAATTCTAAGACCAGGGAAGAGCTGGAAGAGATAAATATTGAAGACAGAACAGAGACCATCCTTGAGGTCAAAAGGGTTATGACCAAGAGAGGACTAATGCTTCAGCTGGAAGAAAAGTTTCAGGCCATGGACCTAGGGATACAAAGATTCTTCAGTAATATTGAGGCTCTCCAGAAGAAAGGTCTACCTAGTCTGAAGGTAATCAATGATAAATTGATGACACTCCCAGACTACAAGAAGAGATTAGTTGATGTGGCTAAGGATATATCAAAGTTTGCAAGAATCCAAGGGAGCATCACTGGCAAGGCATTTCTAGATTCCCTTCAGTGGGACATAAGCATCCAACATGAGATTCGATACATCTTCCTCACCAAGCCTAAATTCACCAAGTACTAAGAGATGGATGAAGTGTATCGAAGGTTGCTCAAAGTCAACATGCCCAGTCATCTTAGATGGGAGGAACTATGTGATCTGATCAATTAGTAGATGAGTTTTCTTAGTCCATTCCTTTGTCCAGTCAGATGAGGTCATGCAGAGGCTTCATCAACGGCCCACCCAGAAATCAGCGTGTAGTTACACCACATCATCAAGCAGTTCCTAGATTTAGGAAATTTGTTAAGTTAGTTAGGATAAAAATAGAGTTAGCACGTCCTAGTCATTAATGACAGGATTGTTTGTAATTTGAGTTATAAATACTTCACCTTTCGAAGTACTAGGGGTTGTTGATCTTCACACCCTGACGCTATCAGAATATAATATTTTTGAAGAGATCTTCCATTAATAAAAGAGGAGGCACTTTACAGGATTCTTGCATGTATTCACTGGTGATGTTTTCTCTCTAAGTTGAATGTTATTCTCGCTTTGTTATCATACTGTTTTCTGAATCTAATCTTTAAGAGTAACGAATGTTGCAGGATTTATCTCGTATACCTTGTTTCTGACTCGAAATATTTTAGTGTTTTATCTTCTGGTATTTTCAATAGAGAAATTCTTAACTGCTTCTTTGTTGAAATTATCTTTCTCATCTTTTCTGTTGTTCATCATTCAAGTTACTAACAAATCCAGTGGTTTTATTATCTTGCCCTGTGAAATTTTTTCCCTTTGCATTTCTAGTTTGCATTTCATATTTTATTAAAACACAGACCCCATAGCCCATTGGATGTGTAGACTGTCTCAACCAATTCGAAAAAATACTTTGACAACAAAACCAACCTATCTTTTACCTAGCCTAATATTTAAAGTTGGAAAACAAAGCTAAATCATATAGAGAGATCCCTCTCTGAAGTTGGAAGGGATAGATCCCAGCTTCAAAAGTGGTTGAATAAAGTTACCTTGGTAGATTTCTTCTGCTGTCAACCTCTAGGAAATTTACCAAGTGCTAACATAATGGCGACTCCACTAGGGAAGAACTAAAAATTTATAATTTCACGTTTTCTTTGCCCTAAAAAAGAAAGTGTGTTCCCTGAATATTGCAAATTTGAGAAGAAAGTAATGTTTAGAGTTTGATTGAAATTTGTACATATTATTTTCGGACTCATAAAACTAAAAAGCATATATATAAAAAATCAAAAATAAATATGGCTCCCAAGAAAGTTTATACTCGATCTCATCCAAACCCAGAACCTGTGATAGTGACAGATAACCCAGAATAGTTACTCAGGAAGAAGACCGTAGTTGAAAGCTCAGTGAGTCATACTCCTTTGCATAAGTCCTTTTCCTTTTCAGAGGAACCCATTACCTTTCAAAACCCTGACTTTGACACCTTTTCACAACAAAGCCTTATTAGAACATGGTCCGATAGTTTCGTGACTGGAATCATTTTCGACCCAACCGTTTTACAACCCCGAACCCCTGAAGTTCTGTCTCCCACTGCTAAACCGCAAGTCACTTCCTCAGTGCTATCCAGTCCCTCCTCGTCCTCATCTTCATCCACTACCTCACCAATCATCCAGTCTGTTATCCCACCTCCTCCACACATCATGGCAGCTCGATATGCTCCCTTGGTGTTGGCTGCACCTCTTCATGCCATGCCTCAAGACTATCAAACGAGACTTCCACAATTCGATGCAACATGACCTTTGAGCGCACAACAACACGTAGATAAAATGAATGATTATTATGATCTGCATGAAGTAGATGAAGCTGACGTTCAAATGAGATTATTTGCCCAAAGTTTGACAGGTGACGTTAAAAAATGGTACAAAGGGTTGCATGTTGCCTCAGTCCTTGACCTTACCGCATTCCAAAGGAGTTTTCTAGACAGATGGGAGGTAAAGAAAAGCCCTCTGCAAATTTTGTCAAAATACGAAAATATCATAAGAAATCAAGGTGAGACGGTGCAAGATTACTGCACTCGTTTCAATAACCTGTACAATGCAATCCCAGCTGAAATCAAACCTCCTCAAGGTTTGTCATTGATAAAATTCCATGATGGTTTTGACGCTGACATGTCATACCAACTAAGGGAAAGAAATTCTACCACCCTGGAAGACATGCAGAAAAGTGTTATAAGTGTGGAGGCCAATTTGTTGGCAAAAAGGGCACATCAGAGGTTAGAGAGGAGAGTCACAATTAAATAAGAACCTTCCACATCAACCTCAGATTCCAAATTGGATTCTTTGGCCAGAGCAATGGAAAGAATGATGGAAAGACTTACTGTGTCAGACAAAAATACTCCGAGAGAAAATCCACCAACTCCTCAGGTTCGGAACCCTAACTTTAGGAGAAACCCTCCTCAAATCAAACAGAGAGATCCTAGGGATAAAAGAGAGTAGAGAGGTCCAGATCAGTAGATCAGACCTCCCCTACAAGAAAATTAGGTTGATGAAGGGGAGGAAGTAATCGAAGAACTGGAGGATACTCACATAAATCTCATGGGAATTCACGATAACGAAGCTATTTTCCTTACCCAAGAGGAGCCAGAACTTTTTCTTCTCAATCAAAAAAAAGTAAGTGAAGAAGTCGAAGATGCAGAACAACAGGCATTTGAAAATGCCATTTTGGAGGTACACCGGCAGTATAATCTGCAGAGGAAAAATATAGAAGGGAGTTCCCCAGAAAAGATGATTGAAACAAAGAAGGTAGTTGAAACCAAGAAGGCCTCTGAGCCATCTGTCGAGAAGATTCCTGAGAAAAGTACTGTCGAAGTTCCTGTGAAGAAAAACCTTACCATTCTGAAAAGATCATCATAGCCCGAGGTTTCACCTACCACTCCACCAAGTACTTCCGGCTAGAAGAGTGTGGCGGACAAACCAGAATTGATGAGCCAAAGAAAATTTCCTACACCTTTCAGCCTTGAGGGGGAATTGGCCAAAGTAAAAATTCCCATCCCACTTTATGAATTGATGAACAAAGACGTTTATCGTTCACAGGTGATTAAAGCACCGACCATTGAACCTGACATAGGCATGAAGGCCTTAACCATTGGATCAGCAAATCATTCAGACACTGTGAACCTTACTGATGATCAACCCGAACTTCTGTTCGGACATGAAGTTGATGGCCGAGACGATACTGGTGATGTCTCTCCTTTTTACATCAGCCTAAACATACATGACCTGATCTTGCATAATGTTATGCTAGATTTGGGTGCTTCCCACAATCTGATTCCTAAAGCAGTAATGGAGAAACTGGGACTAGAGATCACCAGACCTTACAAGGACTTACACTCATTTGACTCCAATAAAGTTAGATGTATTGGTTTGATTAAGGACCTATGCATCACCTTGGTTCAGATTCCTTCGAAGAGCATGGTAATGGATGTGGTAGTTGCAGACATCCCTCCGAAGTATGGAATGTTGCTATCCTGGTCTTGGGGGGCTAAGTTAAGAGGCACCCTGCAGCTAGATATGTCTTATGCCACTATCCCAGTTTTTGGGCAACAAAGAAGGCTATACAGAGAAACGTTGATGAAATACATGGTCAGTAGCCATGAAAAAACACACAACTATCCCCTCTACTCTGCGCATTCCGACTTGGATTCTTTTATCTTGTACAATGATGGTGACACGGAAGAACAAGATACTCAGCTGGCAGAAGATACGTCTAGTCAAGATGAAGGCCAAGAAACCATTGAGGTAGCAAGGATGAAAAACGTGATAACTGAAGAGTTGTCGGAAGATTTCTGGAGCATGGATTTTGATGGAGTAGTGAGAAAAGAAGGAGTTGGAGCAAGAGTCTGGCTGCATAATCACAGAAACAGGTATTCAAAAAACCACTCTTACAAATTAAATTTCCAATGCACTAATAATATTGTAGAGTATGAAGCCTTGATGCTCGGTCTGAAGCTTTTGAAAAGAGTTGGTGCTAAACAGATTATGGTAAGAGGTGATTCTGAGTTGATAATCAAGCAAATCAAAGGTGAGTACGCTACAAAACGCCCATGCCTTAGAGCTTATAGGAATGTTGTTCTTGACGCCCTTAGATGTTTCACTGAAGTTGACTTGCAGGTAATGCCGAGGGAACAAAACATTCTTGCAGACGGATTGGCTACGTCAGCAGCCACATGTAATATTCCTTTCTGCTTGACTCGCCCGTACACGGTGGAGGTAAAATGCAGACCAATCGTTCCCGACAATATCAGGTACTGGCAAGTGTTTGGTAATGATGATCAAATCGAAGACTTTCTGCAGTGTAAAAATGATTTTGAATGTACAAATATAGATTTAGAGAACGAGGATGAAAATGTAAATAGATCGGATTTTGAAATTGATAGTGTAAATAGCATAGATTCAGGAGGATTAGGCGATGATGAGATGGAGGCCGATGTTTTAAATTTGAAAAGCAATGTTTTTCCTAGGGGTCTAGTTCCTTTAGAGGACTTGTTTGATTTTAACGACGTAGCCAAAAAACCGAAAATCAAAGCCAATGGACAAGAGGTAGAAGACTGTAATATAGGGACCGAAGAGAAACCCAGGATAGTCAAACTGTATAAATCATTACCCCCTGAGAAAAAACTCAAAAACATTGAGTTGTTCAAAGAATATTCGGATGTCTTTGCATGGGGTTATGAGGACTTGAATTCTTATGATACCAGCATCATACAACACAGGATTCCAATAAAAGAGGACCAAAAACCGTTCAGACAGAAACTTAGGAGGATAAATCCCAAGTTGCTCCCTCTGATAGAAAAGGAAATCAAAAAAATGTACGATGCCAAAATCATAGTCCCGTTGCGTTTTTCCAAATGGGTCTCTAATTTGGTCCCTACACGTAAGAAATCTGGGGAAATCAAATTTTGCATAGATTTCCGAAATCTAAATAAGGTCTCCCTGAAGGATAATTACCCCTTGCCAAAAATGGATCACATCCTTCAAAGGGTAGTTAGATCCAGTCAAATATCTTTGTTGGACGGTTTCTCGGGTTACAATCAGGTCCTCGTCCACCAAGATGACCAAGAAAAAACCGCTTTCACCACACCATGGGGCACTTTCATGTATGTGAAAATGCCTTTTGGTTTGATAAACGCAGGAGCCACATTCCAGAGAGCGATGGATATCGCCTTTATGGAAGAATCAGGTAAGTTTATTGTCGTCTATTTAGATGATGTAACTGTGTTTTCCCAATCTGATGACGAGCACCTACGACACCTTAGACGAGTCTTCGAGAAATGTAGAAAGTTTGGGATTTCTTTAAATCCTAAGAAAAGCCTTTTCGGGCTAGAGGAAGGCAAACTGATAGGACACATCATCTCCAAGTATGGAATCAAAATAGGCCCCAGCAGAATCGAGGCCATACAAAAATTAGAACACCCAAGAAACCACAAAGAACTACAGTCTTTTATCGGGAGAATAAACTTTCTATGAAGATTCATTCCCAATCTGGACGAGCTCCTTAGAAACATTACAAATATGCTAAAAAAGGATGTAAAAATAAAATGGGACTCTGAGTCCATACAGTCTTTCGAACAAGTCAAATGAGCACTCACAGAGGCCCCTGTCTTAATCAGTCCTAATTTTACCAAAGATTTCTATATTTTTTCTTTCGCTTCCGAACATAATATAGCAGCAGTATTACTACAAAAGAACAGTGAAGGGTATGAATAGCCCATAGTTTTTTTTAGTAAAGCATTGAGAGACGTTGCTCTGAATTACAAGATAATGGAGAAGCAAGCTTTCTCCTTGGTGAAAGCTATAAAATATTTTAGGGTCTACATTCTCCATTCTCATACCATTGCATATGTTCTGAATGTAGTAGTAAAAGACATTTTGACCCAGGACAACCCGGATGGGAGAAGGAGAAAGTAGATTGTTGTCATTTTAGAATACGATATAGATATTAAGCCTACAAAACTAATCAAGGGTCAAGGCCTAGCAAAATTAATGGCTGAATCAAATTTCCATGCTCTTAACATTAATTTTTTAGCTGCAGCAGATGAACAGGGTGAGATGGCGACTCCAAGTGTGAGAGAGGTATTTCTAAACTCTCCATGGTATGCAGACCTTATATTCATTTTGCAAAATTTATAAGCTTGATCCGGATTATTTTTGGCATGAAATGAGAGCGGAGATATAATAAAGAAATGCTCAGAGATATTGCAGATATTCAATAATATAACAGAAATGTATCAAAGATGCAACCATAAACACAGATATACAGTAATACATGATTTCTATTAATCCGAGAAATGTACAGAGGCTGTAAAAATACAGAGTGAAAGACTTGCTAGAATGGTGGCAGCTTATCTCTGAGAAGAGATGTGACGGCTACTCACATTCGCAAGAAGATGATTACAATGAGGCTCTGAAGGCCCTTTTACAATAAATGG
>ML780921.1:1867674-1896577 GCA_009831015.1 Picea engelmannii
AAAACTTGGAGGCCAAGGAAATAGTGCAAAAATCCTAAGTCTGTCATTTCAAATTTCTTCTTAAGGCTGGTTTTCACATGGTTTAAAAGTTTTGAGTCACTACCAGTAAGGATAAGGTCATCAACATAAAGGACAAGGATGATTGTTGCACCCTTTTCGTCACCTTGGTGAGCAAATAAGAGGTGCTTACATGCTCAGTTGGGTCCTACTGCGCATGACAGTTGTAGAGGAAAGAGTTAGAGAAATAAAAACAAAACTATAAGCAAGAATTAAACTAATAAAAACAAAAATCATAAGCATAGGGACATAGAGATAACAAACACAAAAAGACCCATGTCACCAATATTTTTAGGCTGATCTATTGATGAAATCAAAGCACCAAGAAGAAAGAGGACTATGAGTCCCTTCTTCCTCCAAGGGAAGGCTCTTGGACCCTCACAAGCTTGCTCTCCTTACAACAAGAAAAATGAAAATGGTGATGAAAGAACTCCTTGCAAATCCACTCAATGGAGAGGTGGATTGCTCAATGAAATGGTGCCAATGTTCTCTTGTCAAGGATGGAGTCCTTAAAACAATATAGGCATCATAACATTACATGAAATTCCTTGAGAAAATGAGGTGCATTCATGGATTTTTATAGCATTGCTTTGGGCTTTTGTGTAACTGCTTTGTAGTGTGAAAAGAGGCCATTTAGGGCATTATTAGGTCTTTGACCAGCCTACCATTCGGATTCAGCTCAGATTTGAGGGTCAAATCGGCTTGGGAGCTTATCCATAAGTGGTTGGGAGGCCGACCACTTCAATAAATGCGCAGTTTAGCAGGTGCACGGCTTTTTGCGCTAATAGCCACGCATCATGCGCGTGTGCGCGCATGCTACGTTCATGTTCCACGCATGTGCGCGCGCACCCAACTTCTGTAAAGCGCTCTTCAATTTTTCACTACTTTGTATATTTTTTTCCGCTTTTTGAATGTTGTGGGATTAATTCATGTCCATGAATGACTTCATTACTGTTTTGACGATGTTGAGTTCTTGTAACCATATACTGACGAAATTTCAGTGATAACAGATGCCCCCTGATGGATGAGGTTAGGAGCATACATATAGCCTAAATCCATCAATGTTTCTTCTACTGAGAATGTTGTTGTAATATAGAGAAATAGTGGGATCGTTCAGAGCAATCCTTTGGAGGAGAAAGGAACCGGTAGGACCCGACCTTCCATAAGGTGTGTAAAATATACAACTGTGTACAAACAAGGCGGGCATGCCCCATGCTCGTGTTATGTAACTCTAGAAAGAAGACGATGGAAGTGTTGGTGTAGACGACTGCAGTGCCCTCGGGGGCGGTGATGATAAAGGAAGAAGACAATTTTGCAAAGGAACATACTCTGAATAATAGGCAATGATCGCGGAAATAAGTATCGACGATGATGCGGGCATTGATGTCCCTACCAAGTTCATAGGTCTTCAGCAAATGATAGAAATAACTGCAGTAGTCGCAAAGTAATACCCGCCATAACATGAGAAAGTGTTAGCATCGAATGTTATGGGGGCCAACGATAGCAGGGAGCAATGGTGTTTCACCCTGTGTCGTCCGAGATCGCTCATTGAATGGAGAATGAGAATCAAGATACTGTCGCCCTTCTGGAAAATTGTGCTGATGTCGACAAAAGGGGAACGCGACTCCTGGAAGCAAAAGGGCTTTGTGGAATCTACTGAGGTGAGGAAGTGGCAGAGGTACATGGATGAAATCAAGAACCGGGAGGACTCAAGACTTCCCTTGGTTGGAGGATGTATGAGATAAAAAGTGGCCGCAACCGTGTAACGAGGTCGAGTGTCAGAGGGACGACAAGACCGGGGATAAGTTGTGCCAGAGGTGGGACAAGGTGAACAAATTTAGAGGGTAGAGGTAAGTGACCTGTGGGGTGCTTTGAAGGTATGGACGATGCCGGCAAGGGTAGATGATAAGTAATGCTCCAACCAAGGGTGACATGGGTTGCGTGTGGCCAAAAGGAAGCAAGTCGCCAAAGGTGACGACAAAAAGAGAATGTAAGGACTGGAAATAAAGGCGTTTGTATAATAAATAACGAATGATGTTGGGGAGAAATGTACAAATACAAAAACGGGTTCCCCAGTGTGATATGGGTGGCCCTTGTTTGGCATAATGTGCTTGGAAGATTGATGAAGGGTGGGGGCCCCATTGGTGAGTTTATGTATGAGGTAGGTGAAATGAAGGTAGGTTCGCAGATGGGAAAACTGATTGTGGATGAAATGGAGGGTTCATGATACTGCGGAGGTGCAGGTAAAAAATAGAACCGTAAAGAGATAATTTGGGAGTCCATGTGGGAAAGCTAGCAAAATGAGGAGAAGGAGTATGTGGTTGATTCACAACATGATGAAAGACTATCGGCACTCCCATCCCTAAAGGGTAATGAAGAACAACATGAGTGTCAAAAGTGCCAAAAGGTGCTATGAATGGGACAACTCATGTGGGTAAGAATGCTACCGGGTAACAGTACCGAAGATGCAAATGGAGGCGTGGGTACTGCAGAGCCAGAAATGAGGATCCTAAAGGCCAATATCAGAGGGTGTGACTGGAAATGTAAATGCAATACAGCGGGAGAGACTACATGCCAGTGTTGAGTATATACCTGAAGGGATGATGTCGATGAATGATGAGCAAGTACCTGCACACATAACAACCAAATACCCAAAGTGAACAATATCTGAAGAGAATCAAAGATATGAGCATGTATTTGATAAATGTGACTATGCGCATGCGTACCTAACCATGATATAAAAAAAAGGCACCCCGAGGGCTCAGGATAAAAAGCGACCCACGGACTGTTGTGATGTAGGTGACGGGATGTTGATCACGTGGCTGAAGACGGTTTGAAAAATGGACACCTTGGGCTCCCGGAATTGTGAGTGGAAGTTTGGAAAAAGGCCTATATATAGTTGTAGGGCCCACATTGCCACCTCATTTGTACCTGCTGCAATAGTGAGTGGATAAGCAGTTTCCAGAGGAGATTTGTAGATTCGGGGAGGACGAGGAAGCCGATTGAGGATTTGCGAGTATCAAGTTAGTGGTCTGATCGTCCTGCATAGAAATAGGTTTTCAATTTTTGGGCAGGGTTTGTACGAGGGGCCATACAGGGGTATTTAGGGGATGTGGGCCCACCATGCATGGGCGAATTGGTGAGAGGTGCGCATGTGTGTGCGCCTATACACTGATTATACACGCATGGGTGCGCGATAGGGGGAATTTAAGGTGCGCCCGAAGGGCGCCCCTGTGAGTTGAACAGGCGCACATCAGTGCGCGCCTATAGGTTTGACAGGCGCGCACCGATGCGCGTCTGTATGGTGAACAGGCACGCGTAAGGGCGCGCCTGTGAAGCAAACATGTGCACACTGATGCGCACATGTTCAGTGTACAGGCGTGCATATATGCGCGCCTGTGTAATGAACAGGCGCGCATGTGTGCGCGCCTGTGGGAACAAAAACCACGCCTAGGAGGCAAGGTTGAAGGGTAAAAAATGAGTCTTTTTGATGTTGTTGATGGTTGCATGAGCTGATATAGGACTCTATGTTGTCTGCAGGTGGACCGTGGTGATGATGCCAGTGCAGTGGCGAGAGAGAGACTAGGCCCAGTTGCGAGACGTCGTGGCCATTGAGGGGCATGGTGTGCATGCGACTTTGGAAACCTATGGGTTGCTAAAGTTCTTTGAGTGCCCGTTGATACGGGCACAGGAGTATTTATTGCAGTTCCTGATCCAGATGTGGAGTCCGGAGCTGCACTGCTTCCTCGTGCGAGGAGAGCAGATCCCCTTCACTACGGTGGAGGATATTTATTCTCTGACTGGGCTCCCCTTTCGGGGAACGCCCCTACTGGCAGAGCCTGTGTTGCCTAGGGATACAGCCCTTGTCACGATTGGCCAGCGATACTGCTCAGGTCAGGAATTTTTTTCTGGGACTGTGGTGAGTATAGGGGCGATAGATTCCCTGGCGCATCGTTGTATAGTAGCGATGATTGTGTGGATATATGGGTCGTTGGCGACCCAGCGGATTAGTGGTGGCCAGCTTTTGGTGCTGGAGAGAGTGGTGGCCGGTGAGCGGTTCGCTTGGGGGTTGACGCTGCACGCGTGGATGGTAGCGCAGTTGGACCACTGTCGGTCCATAGGTGCAGGAGAGTTTTCATTTAGGTCTATCCTAGTGGCATGGTTTTTAGAGAGGGTGTCGATGTTGCACCCGAGGGTTTTACTGGAGATGTCGGGGGCGCGAGAGCCACAATTGAGGCGGTGGTCGACCATTTTGCTTCGTCACGATGGTGGCGAAGGTGGCCACTTCTTTTCAGCAGAGGCGGCAGGGATATGGCAGCAGATGTCGCAGGTGATACTTCGGTACCCCTATGCTGGGGTGGACTTTCGGGGTGACCCGGACATGGTGTTACCTCCAGGGGAGGTTTTTGACCATCGAGGTATGTTTAGTATGTGGGTATGTTTTTGATTTATATTGTCTTTTGAGATATCAATCCATATGTATATGATATAGATGCTGATACTATCTTTTGTTGTTTTTTTTGCATGTGCATATGTGGCACCTCGCAGGCGCGAGGTAGAGATGCAGAGAGCGTCGGCTCATCGAGAGCCGGAGAGATTACCGCAGATAGAGAGGTGTCGGCGGGAGAGTGTTGTGGGGTGACCAGCTAAGCTGGAGCGAGCAGCGAGGAGGCGCCGGTACGATGACACTGGTAGCGGCCAGAGTGGATTATGATGACATACGCCGTCGTCTGGAGACGGTTCTACAGGATGTTCCTGAGGGCATGTGGACGCGCATCTAGGACGAGGGTTTCCTGGAGCAGTGTGTAGGGGTACCGCCCCCATGGCGGTCCATAGTGTGGCGAGAAGCAGTGCTTGCGGCTATGACGAGTGGATGCCTGTCGTCGGGGCAGGAGGGTCATGTGGGTGGTCCACCACCACCTGGGGTAGGTGGTGGTGGGCCACCACCTCCTCCTGAGGGAGGAGCAAGTGGTGGTGCGATAGAGGCACCCTGAGTGGTGTAGGATGTACATTTTTGTTTTTGTTGTATATAGGCTGGTGAGCCCATTGTTTGTACCGAGGTGCTACATTGGCCTGTGAATACATGTATTTTTGTATGTAAACATTCGGATGGCCTGATGGGCCTTTATATATATATGAGTATACATATTTTGAGATCCTGATGTTGTCTACATGTGTTTTTTGCTGATGATTTTGATGATGTCTATTCTATATATATGTTGTGAAAGGATTTGTGAGATGTTGATGTATGTGTAGCTTGATGTGATATATGTCAATCTAACACCATGTTAGCTATTTGATCTGTTGTTTGATTCAATTGTCTTGGAATATGTGTAAATGTAATGGAATCAAAATGTCGAGATAAAAGCCTAACCTGCAGGTATTTAAGAAAGAGGCACGGATCGCGTACACGGTAAACATTGTTGAGCTGGAGAACGACTAGTTGAGAGTCGAGGAAGACGCTAAGGTGACGAATATGATGACGATGGGCGTCGGCCAGGAGGCCAATGACCGCAGTGTATTCGGATTGGTTGTTGGTTGCTAGCCCCAAACATATGCCGCTTGAATGTAGCATTTCATGTGAGGGGGTGTAGAGAGCCCAAGCAGCCGAAGCGAGATTTTGCGTCCAACGGCTAGTGTCGTCGGCATAACCAATGTGGTAGGTTGGTGGAGGAATCATCTAACAATAGCACAAAGGATAGTTTAGACGAGAGGGAAGGAGAAAAAAGAAAAAACACTAGAAAAGAAATAACCTAAAGTAGAATGACTACTTTTAAGCATAAAATTTCTTGAGATACAACCCGTTGACGGGTTCCTTAAGAGAAAGGCCTTCGGGAGAGGCCAGGATATATGTGTCTTTGGTAAGGAAATGTTGGATAATGTAAGGGCCATGCCAAAGTGATTCGAATTTTCCATGGCCAAAGGTATCATGAGCGATATCATAAGCCAGGACGAGGTCGCCTTCGCGAAATGATCGAAGGTTGACATGGCAATCAAAGGTAGCCTTGGATCGTTTTTTAGCTGCCTCTTTGTTCTGTAAGGAAGATCGACGATCTTCATCTAGAGACTCCAAGTTCAGCAAGTGCTGCTCCATTGGAGCAGTGTCAGGTAATAGCTCAATTGCGGTGCATAAGGTGGGGATCTCACACTCGATGGGAAGAGTTGCATCAATCCTGTTGTTCCTGAGTCTGTACTTAAGGCTTGGAAGTACAGTGTCAAGGCATCCAAAAGTAGGTGAAAGATGGGTAAGGGGGTAACGTCAACCTTCGGTATAAGAAACTAGGGAATATTTCTACGTTCGCATCATCTAGCTTCCAACTGTTCCTGAGTATTTATATCTTGTTCAATGGTTGCCCATGAACATTCAAGTTCGTCCCGGTTATTAGCAGTTTTAAGGATTATGTCAAAAATATTTAAGGCGATATGTGTTTGGTTAGATAGTCCGGGTTCGATATTGGGCTATGTCGTTGTAGGGACATTCATGGAGGAACAGTAAGATCAGGAAAGGATTTAAAGAGAGATTTAAGTGCTGTCTTAATTTGGTCGAAATAAAGAGAATTTTACGATTTTTGGAATAAAATGGAAATGCAAATTGAAGGCTCTTTCCCGTAACTGTATTATATTTTATATAAAGGTGTGAGGTGAGAGAAAATCATTTAGCTACATATTGTGCAAGGTTCCTGTCAAAAAATAAAACTCACATATAAACAGAAGAGGAAATTAGTAAGAAGATAATTGATGTAGCAAAGAACATATGTAGAATTCTGAAAGTGCAGATTGGTCTTACACCAGTTGATAGCCGGTGCAGAGGAAAGACAATAAACGACTACAGAAAACTAAAATCCTTTTGTTATAGTAGTGGTCGTACTAAAGTATAACAAATCACATCAATTATGAGTAAATGAAACGTAAATGAAACATGAAATACAAAGAAACAAACTTGTAACACAGTCTTGACGGAATCGAGAATCTCTAGATTTGCTTATATTAACTTCTTCAATGTAAAATTCTATTACAATCAATACCAAAAGATCCAGCCCTGTTTATTTCATTCTATGATATATTTATACAACTTTACAGGTCAGTTAGGCTCTCAACGGTTATGCAAATTCGGTTACAACTGGGAGGGGCGCAATCGCTCCCTTTCTCTTACTCTATCTTCACTTGGTGCCAGGTGCTCATCTTCGCGTAGATTTGGTGTAGGCAATGCATCTGTCCAAAAGTTTAGATACGAGCTGCGAAGGTTCCACTTGACAGCTGGCCTTGGCGAAATAGCATTCTCGGGCTAACTGCTGCAGCTTGTCCCCCATTTGTGCATCGACGATGTCGAGGGCACTTATTTGTGTGTTGGGTTGGATCAAATGCTTATCAACTCGAGCCATGTCTACCCTGTCTATCTGAGAGATATCTGCCAAATATCTTACCTCCTTGTCTTTCAGATCGAGCGAGATTTGTTCTACATTCATTTGTATTAAATTTTTGGCATCGCCTCCAGTGTCCATACCCAACAGCTCACCCTCTATAGAATTGAAGGCTTATTCTAATGAATTGGTCACTTTTTGGGCTTGTTCCTTGCCCAAGGTAATGTTATGCTCCCAATCCTTCAACAAAATGTTACCTCTAGTTTGTTCTGGGAGAGTGAGTCCGGGGGAACCTGCTGAAACTCTGTCATTCATGGCTATTACCGCCTCCTGGAAGGCGACCTGAGCCGCTCCTGCATCTCTTTCTCTGTCAGTTAGGTTCTCAAAAACTCGATGCATCAACAGACAATCCTCTCGGATTGTTCCTATTTTGGCAAGCAAACTCTGTTGTGCAGAAGAGATCTTGCTCTGAATCTGGGTCGCTCACGATTTAAACCCCTTGACATCAATCACCCTACCTTCAGCGATCTCCACCTGAGCTTCCAGCTCTGCAATCATAGTCCTCTGCTGACCAACCTGCACCCGACCGTCTCGGATCACTGAATGCGCTTGTTCCAACTTGGCTTTGAGCACTTCTATTTCCTTTTTATCGGCTAGTCGGTCCAGTTCTATTTCCCCACTCACCTGACCTTTAGCGCTTTCTGTGGCCGAAACTACTCTGGCTTCGAGACTCTTGATCAGGCGATTCTTTCTTTTGAGATGATTTTTTAACATCCCGACCGAGAATTGATTCGCCGATGCATACGCTCCCAGCGTTCCTGCGATCTCCGTGGCGAATTCCTCATTCTTTTTGTTCTTTCCATCGGTCATAACTTTGAATTTTTTAGCAGTTGATCCTTCGTCCTGGTAGACCTCCCTTTTCACAATTGCTTTTCTCTTTTTTTCAAAGAAGAAATCGTTTGGAGGAAGTTCTTCCACTCTGATAGGCCTCAGCTCCTCATCGAAAATCCATCCTTCTTCTATATTTCCTTGCGTCGACTGTAAGGGTGTGACAGAAGTGATGGGTTCCTCGATCTGTTTTGCTGCCTTTCCTGGTGTGACGATCGAGTCCTGCTTCTTTGGAGGTTCAGGGGTCTTCGTCTCAGTTTCTGGCTTCTGGGTCTCTGGCGGGTCAGGATTCTATGTCTCTGCTTCGGGATTATTCATTTGATCCCCTTCATTATGGATTTTTCCTGACCCAGAAGTTGTTTCTTTGGGGCCTTCATCATCCTTTGGTTTCGTCTCAGAAGCACCCAGGCTCCCTCCTCGCAACACAGCAGGAAGACAACTTTGTCTGTTTTCCTGAAATTTTAATATAGAGGCCATATCTTCAGGTGCTAAAGATTGGATCCGAACTAGCACTTCCCCATAAGATCTCGCCCCTCGAAAAATGTCATCCGAGGGTGAAAAATCGTGTTCAAACCTCTTCAGCCCACAATTAGCTAAATGGTTGCTTACAATTTTCTGAGGATCATGTTTTTTATATTCAATGGAGACCAAACTCAAGTCTTCCAGGGCTGCAGCCTCAGCTTTAGCGTGCCCGAAATCCAATAAATAATAAGAATTTAGCCGAACAGGAAAAAACGGCCATACCTTATTCGAAGATGCTCTGAGCTCTTTACTCACCTCGCCAGTCACTATTTGTTGGGCGATCTCGCGACAAGCCAGCTTGTCGGGGATGAACAGTGGTAGTGCAAGCGGGGGAACAGCGGCTCCGAAAACTCTGAAATAGGAAAACTCTGCTTCTATGTACCAGTCCGTTATACCGCTCAGATTAGCAGCAATGTTTTCCGAGATACGAGGTGGCGAACGACCAAAAATGTGCAGGGGCACCATCACCCAGTTGAAGATTTCGTAAATAAATTTGACCGCTTTATTCTCCCACAGCTTGTCATGATACTCATGTACATTTTTTTCTTGGGCTGGACTCCAAACCCAACTCATCAAAGGGAATGGCGTCATGGAGCATACCGCGTCCATGATATACGCAGACATGAAAAAAGAGGATGGTCTCCCCCTTGCCTTTTGTTCCCGATACTCTGTGACCCTGTTGGCCAGACTGTCTGAGAGCATCTTTGCCCAATTAAATGAGCAACCTTCTGCAACCCGAAATATGAGAGGCACCCACGCGATGTAGAAATGCGAGGTGTCTTCTTTCCCAAATATTCGACATGTCATCATGGCCACATATTTGTACTGTGGCTCCAAAGAAGCGATAGAATATACGCGCTGGTCATTCGCTCTGAACTTCGCGGCACGCGAAACCCAATCTTTAATCAAACCGGGCATGGTTTTGTCATATTCAATGCACTCCTTCTGTTTGAATCTCTCCAGGAATTCAGCATAATACGTATATTCAGATGTTGTCGGGAGCTTATACATGGTTTGGATGTGCTCCGGTCTAAAAGTCTCGACCGTGACCCATCAGTCGTTCATTATAATTCTGGTGGGTAAGTCTATGTGATCCAACACCCATTGGATCATATCATAATAGGGAAACAAACGTGGTCTGGTTGCTACCTTGTGCATTCCAGATTGAACGACAATCTTGTATTTAGTGTTCAAATCGTCCTTTTCATTGTCGTCTGAGTCTGAATAATTCACCAACTCAGTTTGTAGAATATCTGAAACAAACGACCAGCTAGGAACTGAATCAACACTCCAGGGCGAAGTGTCGGAGACATTATCTAAGCCTTGCCCTGCAACCTCGATATTCGCCTTTGCTGCTTTCCGTGGAGCCATGGCTGAAACTTGTGTTTTCGCTCTCCTTTGATAAAACTGTGTATACATGCAGAAAGTAGTTAACTCGGAAAATGACGAGCTCTGCGTGCTTATGAGAAATTTTTTCATTATAATAAAATGAGACTCCAGTATATATTTGAAAATTCTGTACTCTTTGAAATAAGTCTGTCAAATCGCAATTAGGAACAAATTTATTACGTAAAATCCGATCTTATTTATTTGTGGATTCACCCTAATTCTTCATTAATTTCATCAATGTTTGGCAGTTTGACATGCATTCGGGGTATGGAGAGCAAGTAGCTACCTTGGGAAAAGAGTAAACCTTGATGCGCGCGACATATCTTGCTTTATTTAAAAATATTCAAACCTAGCAACGTTAATAATTTTCTCGCCTTTCGCAGCATCGTGGATTTTCTTTCAACATCTTGAGTCTTCAACTCGCGAGACTGCAAGGGCCGATTTTGGATTAATTAACATTAATCGCGATTCGGAGCATCATTAATTGTCTAATCACTTTATTTTCTATATCGCGATTCAGAACTTCGAAGACAAGTTTTTGGGAGATTAGTATGCCGAGTCGCGAAATCGCAAGATGGCGACAATTAAGGCTCAGTTTAGGGGAAGAAAAACTTAGGTTAGGCGACTAATTAATCTTTCTATAATTACGTCGCGACTTCATGAGTCAGGGTTTTAAAAGCCATAACTTTCTAAAAGATAGTGTCGAGTGGCGAAACGTCGAGAATAGATTTAACCATGGTTAGCTTTTTACCTTTAATCCCTAACCAGGGTTAGCCCGAAAGAACCTCGTGTTCTCGGCTCTCGGAGCTTTAAACATAAAAATTTGAACTTGGTGAACGCTGAGGCACGAAACCCCGACAACGTCTAATCACTGAGTTAAAATATTTGACCCTGGTTAATATCTTAAGTGAAAATTTAAAACGAGTTCGCAGTTTCGCGACTCGGGACGTGTGAACTCAAAGATTAAAGTATTTGACTTACGAGATCCTGAAATGAAACAAAAATCACGAACATGCTTACAAAAGTGGATTTTTTTTAGGGTAGAAAAAGCATCGCTGCTTATTCGACAAAGTTGGAGAGTTTTCAAAGCTTCGGGAGGGGACAAAATCAAAAGGCCATTTTTAAATTTCAAGTATCAAAAATTGAAAATGGTGAAGGGTAAAACTAAAACAAGGGTGGCTCCAACATAGGCTCCAACTAGGGATCCCGCCTTCCTGTGAGGTGGGAAGAACAGTAGACCACATGCTGATATTGGGTAAATGGAGTCATAGGCTAAAACAAGCGGAAAAAATTCAAGGAAAATGATAGAAGGGGGAAAAAGATTTCGTTTTTTACCTCGAGAAGTTTTTTTTTTTTTTTTAAATCAGATACTCTTTCCAAACTCAACTTTAGTCTCTTTCACAATTTTCCCTTTTCCTCTACTAACTTTGGGAATGTTTTAAGACATCGAAACGACCCTAGGAGACTCAACAGCTCTTGTGATTCTCAGCTTGCATCAACAGAATGATATTATATATTTTAAATCGGGAAGTCCCGTCTGAATTTGGGGTAATGCTCATGTTTTTAGAAAGCGTTGGTTACCGGAGTAGAGTGACATTCATGTATAACAGCCTTACAGATATCTCAGACATTGCTTCACTGCCAGCGAGCCTCTTCAGTACCCCGGTGAAGTTGTCTGACCCTTTTTCACTGAATTTCTTTTCACCACTTCGGAAAATATTTATGTGTTTAAACGTTGAGACGAGGGCAATCATTTCTGAATTTCCTTTCATCGTCTTCCTGGACTAGGTGGGGGCAATCATTTCTGAATTTCCTTTCACAACCTGTCTTATAATTTACCTTTTAAAACACGAAGATGGGAGCAATCAGTTTATATCAGGGCTGATATCTATGTAATATTTTGTATCAGAGGTCTGTCAACTTATTTTAATTACTCGGTATAAATCTTCCTTTGACCTTCACAATACCTTCGTTCTTAGGGAGACAGGGGAATATAATATATTTTTAAGGGGCATCTTGTTCGAGCAAGCTTAGATTCTTCCAAAACTGTTGAAAAACCTAGGAAAGTTAAGATCGCTCTAAACGTTCTTTCGCTTAGCAGGAGATTAAGTAGTTGTGAATACCATCTTTCCTCTCAAGATCTGTTTCGAAACCCCTGAGGTTTAAAAAGAAATATTTTTATCCCTTCGCAATAACTCGGGTAGACGGTGACTTGATAAGAGTTAGACCCAGAGATGGACAGGATACAAGGCACAATTCATTAACTGAGAATATGGGGATCGCAACAACTCAAGACTGACTCTTGTAGATAAATTCGGGAAAAGTTTGTTTCAACTGCCCATTTTTTATTCAGTGTATCATTCAACTTATTTTAAAACCAAAAAATTATCAAATCAAGTAATGATCCTCCTGTCTAACATTTTATATTGCCTTTTGAAAAATGATACCTTGATTTCCCTTAACAGCCCTTTGTAACATATATTTCTAAGATAGTTTCTTTTTACCTTTTTATTTCATTTTCTTTGCGCAATATGAAAATATTTTAGGTATCACCTATTTTAATGCCACTCTATTTCTGACACCGACCTGCAAATTACTCTTTGTGCTAAACTCGTCTTCAACTGGAATCCTGTAAGAAAAAAATACGAATCTTATTGGAAATGTGTCGAGAGTTTAGGAACAAAAAACCAAAAATTAAAAGTAAATGTTCAAATGAAAATATTCGTATGTACAAACATGAAATTTATTTAAATACAACTTTTTTTTTTTTTTTTTTTTTTTNTTTACCACTGCTACGTCATGTAATGTTTCAGATAGTGCCCATTGACAAGGGCACTGAGGACTTCTTCATCTATATTTTCCAGAAGAAAGGAATTTTTCCCTTCTGTAGCCGAGACCCTGAATGGTCCATACCAAAGGTGGTCAAACTTGTCATGCTCGGCAGCTTCTTCTCTTCTCGCATACCATTTTAATACTAAGTCACCTGGGAAAAATTCTCTATCTTTTTCCTTGAGGTCGAACAATGCTTTCATATCATCTTGGTACTTCTGCATTTTCTCATCAACCTCCACTCTATGTTGTTGAACCTCGATCAGCTGGTTAATTCTCCTGGTCACATGATTGGGTTCTTCATTCTGATCCTGCCATAACTTCATTACTGGCAACACTAAGTTTATAGGTAGGACCGCCTCTGTCCCATAGACCATTTGAAACGGTGAAATGCCGATACACCTTTTAGTGCTGATGCAGTTTGTCCACAATGCGTACTTCAAGTGCACATGCCATGACCTTTTATTTTCATCCAGTACTTTCTTGATTATGTTTACCAGGCTTTTGTTTGATGATTCGGCCAATCCGTTCCCCTGAGGGTAATAAGAAATGGAATGGTCGAGAACGATATTGTATTTCTGACAGAAGTTGATCATAGACATGGAATTAAAGTCCTGGGCGTTGTCGGTAATAATATTTCGGGGACACCCGAATCTTGACAAGATATTATCCTCCAAGAATTCGATCACCACCGAGTTTGTTGCCCTTTTGGTTGGAATGGCTTCCACCCACTTTGTAAAATAATCTGTGGCTGTTAAGATCCACTTATATTGAGCACTGGAATGGGGATTAATTTCCCCTATGAAATCTAGTCCCCATTGTTGAAATGGGGCTTCATTTTTGACGGGAATGAGTGGTAGTGCAGGGAGTTTCTGTTTACCAGCGAATATTTGACAAGGGTTGCAGGCATGCACTTTGGCATTGATGTCCAAAAATAGTTTCGGCCAATAATATCCAACCCTCAAGATCTTGTAAGCTATGGCTCTCCATGCATGGTGTCCTCCAAAGACTCCTTCATGAAATTCTTCTATAACCCATGGAGTTTCCGACTCAACCAAACAAACTAGTAGGAACCCAAGTGGATCCTTCCAGTATAGCTGATTTTCGGCAATGCAATATTTTACAGCATGAAGTTTTAGAGTTTTGCATTTGGCTGGCGATAGCCCATCTGGACATTTCAGGTTTAACAAGTAGAACATTGTGTCTTTATACCAGCCTGACGACATGAACTTTTCATTTAAGTTTCTGTGGTGATAATTATGTTCAGAATTTGTCGGAAGATCCACAGTGTTGATGACATCTTGTCGTCGACGTTTCAGATCCATAGCAGGATCCATCATCAGGACAAAAAATTCTGAGAAAAATGTATGAGAAGAGCCTTTGTTAAATAGTGATGAGGCGGGTGAAAGAACTATGTTTTGGCTGAGTGAAACCCTCGTTTTTAGGAGAAAATTAGGGTTTTAGTAAAAAATAATATTAATTATATGTTGATTAAGGGTTAGATTGGGGTTAAAAACATGATGAAACCCTAGTATTGATGAAACCCTTTTATTAACATTAACATTTATTAATTTGATCAACACCCTCTTTCTCCTAAACTTAACCTAATCTTCTAAACCGACATTAACCTAATAATTCCCCTGACTTACTTTATTAACTTTATTTTTAAACTAACGTAACCTTAATAATACCTTTGAAAAGTAAACTAATTCTAATTCACTCTTAAGTCAACCCTATATTTAGCCCCCCTTTTTTGAACTTAAATAATTTAGCCTTAATAATTTGAACCTATTTTTAGCCTTTTTATTAACCTTATTTTAAATATTATTAATTTAAACCTAAAAATTAGCTTATAATTTGTTAAACCAACTTAAGATTAATATTATTAACACAAAAATTTCCTCAAACCTAGGATTTTAACCTATAATTAACACAACATTAATAATGAAAAAACTAACATTAACTCAAGTTTTTTGAACCTCCTCAATACTAGGGTTTCATCATGTTTTTAACCCCAATCTAACCCTTAATCAACATATAATTAATATTATTTTTTACTAAAACCCTAATTTTCTCCTAAAAACGAGGGTTTCACTCAGCCAAAACATAGTTCTTTCACCCACCTCATCACTATTTAACAAAGGCTCTTCTCATACATTTTTCTCAGACTTTTTTGTCCTGATGATGGATCCTACTATGGATCCGAAACGTCGACGACAAGATGTCATCAACACTGTGGATCTTCCGAAAAATTCTGGACATGAACTTTCCTTCGACCTTGATTGGATCTGTCTGGTCATCCGGCTCGTGTAGTTGTGCATCTTTGTCTTCCCCTTGGAGGCAATTAATATCAAGAGCTCTAAGATTCGATTCGGCCAAGAGTTTGGCCAGACCCTACCCCTTTATCAACTTAGTCGGCTTGACTTCCAGATCGAATTCTTGTATTTTAGCGAGCCATCGCCCTCGTTTTCCGTCGCTATATGGATGTACCAATATATCTTTCACAGCACTGGTTGGCACGTACGCGATAATTTTTGAATGCAGTACATAGGTTCTGAATGCTTTTAGCACCTTCACCATTGCATACGCCTGTTTTTCTATTATGTCATACTTTAGTTCGGCGTCTCTGAGGCTCTTGCTAAAAAACGCGATTGGTCGTTCGAAGCCTTCATCATCCTTTTGCAGGAGCACCGCGGCGATAGTATGTTCAGAAGCAAACGAGAAGATGAGTAAATCTTTCAAGTAATCGGGGCTTGCTAACAAAGGTTCCTCGTTCATGACTTTTTTAATATGCACAAACGATGCTTTAGCCTCGGTCGTCCAATTTACTTTGCTATCTTTCTTCAACATTCCTGTGATCAATTTGACAATCTCAGCAAAATTTGGGATAAACCTTCGTAAAAAAAATATTGTACCTAAGAAAGATTGAATTTCTTTTACGTTTCTGGGAATATTTATAGTTTCTATTGCTTCAATCCTCTTAGGATCAATCCTGATCCCATCCTTAGATACGATATGTCCCAGAAGCTTACCTTCACGCATAGCGAAATGTGATTTCTTTGGGTTCAAAGACAGACCATACCTGCGGCACTTTTCGAAAGTCTGTTTGATATGTATCAAATGTTCTTCATCAGTTTTAGAGAAAACTGTCAAATCGTCAAGGTAGATGACTACGAACTTGTCTCTTTCTCCTACAAAAGCAATGTCCATAGCGCGCTGGAATGTAGCTCCTGCATTCATCAAACCAAATGGCATTTTATCATACATGAATGTACCCCATGGTGTGGTGAAAGCAGTTTTTTCTCTGTCTTGCTCGTTCATGGCGATTTGGTTATATCCAGAGAACCCATCTATCATAGACATTCGATTTTCTCCGACTACCTTTTCTAGGACGTGGTCCATTTTGGGGAGCGGATAATTATCCTTAAGGGAAGACTTATTCAAGTTTCGAAAATCTACACAGTCTGATTTCTCCATTCTTTTTCCTGACTGGGACCA
This sequence comes from Picea engelmannii, assembly GCA_009831015.1. Taxonomy (NCBI): domain Eukaryota; kingdom Viridiplantae; phylum Streptophyta; class Pinopsida; order Pinales; family Pinaceae; genus Picea; species Picea engelmannii. The sequence goes on from ML780921.1 coordinate 1,884,219, forward strand.
AATTTGCCACCCAGTCTGAGTACCTCAAAGGTACGATTATTTTCGCATCTAAAAGATTCTTAACCTCCTTTTCAATCACGGGCAACAAAATGGGGTTAATTTGCCTAAGATTTTTCCTAAACGGCTTGACCCCGGGCTTCAAAGGTATCTTGTGTTCAATTATGGAAGTTTCATATGTTCTAAGCTCATCATAGGACCAGGCAAAAACATCTTTGTACTGTCTGAGAAGGTCTCTGTACTGGACTTTTACCTTGGGAGGGAGGAACTTAGATATATTTACTATCCTGGACTCTTTCTCAGTTCCTATATCGCAGTCCTCCACTTCTTCTGGTTGGGGCTGCAAAGTGGATTTCACTGGTACTTTGTTTTGATCGAAAAGTCTTTCTAAAGGAATTAATCCTTTCGGAATTTGGTTGTTTTTAAGGACCAACATACGATGATCCGCTATTTTTTCTCGGAAGGTTTCAGGATCTTCCCCTTCTTGCATAATCCACATCGAGTCATTTTGATTCTCTTGGTCTGGATGAGTTTCAGAGAACTCACCTACGGCTGTAAGAAATTTCTTGATTTGTTCGTCATCTTCGAACACCTGCCAGTGTCGGATATTGTCTAGTATAGAGGGTTTGTATCTGATTTCAATGTGATAGTTCAGTTTGACGGTCGTGGGAGGAGAAAAGGTTGAAGCTGCCTTGGCCAATGCGTCGGCATGTAGATTCTCTGTGTGAGGGATAAAATGGACCTTTACAGATGAGAAAAAGTTTTCCATCAAATCCCAAGAAAAATTTTTGTATGTTCTTAGTCTTGGATGCTTGGCTAGTTATTGTCGGTTTATTTGTCTTACTATCAATTCTGCATCACTGTATACCTCCAAGTTTTTTATATTCAACTTCTTAGCAGCCTCTAATCCTAAGATCAATGCCTCATACTCGCATACGTTATTGGTGTAATCTATGTCCCACTGCAAACGATAGGAGAAAGGAACAATGAACTTACCTTCGGGCGCTACCAAAAGCACCCCAACACCAGCTCCTTCAGAAGATGCAGCGCCATCGAAATACATTTTCCATGCACCATTATTGCACAGCTCTTCTGTCAAGGGGCTTAACTCTTCTTGCTTCATATAGAGTTCCTCTAGATCTCCATCCAATCCATCATCAAAAGACAAAATGCAATTTCCCAGATCTTGGTCTGCAATGTAAATGGGGAAGTTGTGTGGGTTTTGGGGATCACTGACCGTGTACGCTAATCTTGTCTCTCTGTATAAACGAGTGAATTGACCTCCAAACACAGGGATTGTGGCGTAAGACATGTCTAACTGAAGGGAACCTACCAACTTAGCCCCCCAAGACCTAGACAACATCATACCATACTTAGGGGGAATATCGGCTATAACCACATCCATCAGGATACTTTTAACAGGGACCTGTGCTAGGGTAACTACCAGATCCTTTATCATCCCCATGCACTTGACTTTCCTTGAATTGAAGGAATATAGATTTCCATAAGGTCTTGTGATCTGGAGACCTAGCTTCTCCATTATAATTTTGGGCATAACATTATGAGAAGCCTCGAAGTCTAACATACAATTATGTAGCAACTGATCATGTATATTTAGGGTGATATAAAAAGGAGCGATGTTGTCTTTGGACCCTTCAAAATGAGGACCAAAGGTAATATTAGGTTTGTCATCTTCCAGGTTGATAACATCATACTGACTTTCTAGCTCGTAAACACCCATCGCTTTGGCAATTTGCTTCCGATAAGCGGGATTTTTTGCTAATTCTACCAAAGGAATCGGTATTTTAATCTTGTTTAACTCATTTTCAAGACTGAATGATGTGTTTACCTTATTCGTTTCTTTGGTTGAGACTTCCAAAAATTTTCCTTCCGGCTTACTTGTCTGGATCGCCTTATCACTTGTGATCTTAGTTGAGGACGTAACTTTATCTACAGGTTCGATTCTCGTGTTTGAGTTTCAACCTTTTTCACCTCGGACTCTTGAGTTTTTGCTACCTTGGTTTTGTTGCTGGGTAAAAAGGTTTCTTCCGAAGGAGGTTCATGAGCTTGACCCCTTTGAAGGATTCTCTTAGGTTGATCCGTTGAGGTGGGCTTATTTTTTGATCTTAGGTTGTACTTTGGTTGAAACTCGGCCATTATCATCTCTGTTTCTGGTTGAGATATACAGGGATCAGTGGGATCACCTTATTCATCCTCATTAGGCGGTTGTGGGGGTTTAAAATATTTTTCATAATCTTCACGAGTGAGATACGGCTGCGAACAGACATTACCGAAATTCGCGACTTCATCTTCCGAATCTCCGAAATCTTGGAAGTCATTTGCGCCTATGAAATTTTCGTTCTTTAATGGCGCTTGTATTTTTTGATCTTCATTCTTGATTTGTCTCTATTGATTTTGGGGATTTGGGTTTCTCCTGAAGTCTTTTTTATTTGAAGAATCGGCCTTAAACTAGTCCAACTCCATCATAGAAATTTTGTTGGACAGTTCTTTAATCACTCGGGCCATATCATCTACTCTGTCATCAGTGTATCTATTGGAGCCCGAAGGGCCCACTGGTTACCTATAGCATCTATTCTCGTGGTTGATTGTTTCTACTTTGGATTTTAATTTTCCCGAAGCCATCATATTAGATTTGATTTCGACAGCATCGTCTTGCATTCTATTTAGGGTGGCTCCTCTTATTTCTCGCAAAAGTAGTGCGAAATCCGGCTCGAAAGATCCCGCGAAGGTTACTTTGGTTGAGGGTTCAGAGGGTTTAAATGCGGCTGGAATCTTATTATACAGTTTGTTGAATCTCAGAATAAATTCCATAACTGTTTCTGAGTTCTTTTTCTTTAGGAACCCAAACTCGGTAAGGTAATATAAGTGATCTTTTCGCTCTCCCCATTGTCTTAGGAAAGAATCTTCCAAAGCGTCATATGATAGGATAGAAGCTGCGGGTAGGCTCTGAAACCAAGTTCGGACCGGTCCTTCAAAGGTCTGGACAAGGAGTCTCAAATATACATATCCGTGTTCGATACCACAGATATCTGCGAATTGGTCAAAGAAATTTATATGCTCGGCTGCAGTTAGATCTCCCTCCCCAGTGAACTTAGGAAGATTTTTGATGTAAATTTCAGGCAAATCATGGAGGGGGATGGGAAAAACCAGGGGGGTGTATCTCGCTGCTACCTTTGCAAATACTCTGGGAGGGGGGACTTTCCCTTGACCTCCACCTCCTCCTCCTGGAGCATCTCCACCACCTCCTACGGCGGCTGCCATTGATTCGGGTATGGAAAATGAATGTGTAACAAACTCAGGCGAGACCCTGAAGTTATGTCAAAGAAAAGCTGGTAGGTCGAATGTCGACGGACTTTATAAAGGATCTTTTTCCTTATGTATGGATGGGAAAGTCTGATGAGTCTCACTCCTAACTTCAGAGCAGTTTGTCGTCGGATCTAGGGTACCAAACAAAGGACTACGTGAAGTAGAAGGTTCTGAATGGCACTTAGTCTTTAAAAAAAAATCGGGATTATTAATAGGCGTAATCAGCTTACCATCCAGGTTCTGTCTGGTATTCCTTCTAACGAATGCCAGCTTATTTTTTTCGTGGAGTCTCCAAGTGAAAGATTGAAAATCCTTAAAATTGTGTGTACTCTATGTTCACTATCAAGGAGTAACACTTTCAATGAAATAAATGTCGTTTTCCCAGGGAAAAGATTTCATGACTTCGTTCCCCGGCAACAGTGCCAGAAAGATGTTGTTCCTGAGTCTGTACTTAAGGCTTGGAAGTACAGTGTCAAGGAATCCGAAAATAGGTGAAAGATGGGTAAGGGGCTAACGTCAACCTTCGGTATAAGAAACTAGGGAAGATTTCTACGTTTGCGTCGTCTAGATTCCAACTGTTCCTGAGTATTTATATCTTGTTCAATGGTTGCCCATGAACGTTCAATTTCTTCCCAGTTATTAGCAGTTTTAAGGATTATGTCAAAAATATTTAAGGCAATATGTGTTTGGTTAGATAGCCCGGGTTCGATATTGGGTTGTGTCGTTGTAGGGACAGTCATGGAGGAATAGTAATATCAGGAAAGGATTTAAAGAGAGATTTAAGTGTTGTCTTAATTTGGTCGAAATAAAGAGAATTTTACGATTTTTGGAATAAAATGGAAATGCAAATTGAAGGCTCTTTCCCGTAACTGTATTATATTTTATATAAAGGTGTGAGGTGAGAGAAAAAAATTTAGCTGCATATCGCGCAAGGTTCCTGTCAAAAAAGAAAACTCACATATAAACAGAAGAGGAAATTAGTAAGAAAATAATTGACGTAGCAAAGACAATATGTAGAATTCTGAAAGTGTAGATTGGTCTTACACCCGCTGATAGCCGGTGAAAAGGAAAGACAATAAACGATTACAGAAAACCAAAATCCTTTTGTTATAGTAGTGGTCGTACTAAATTATAACAAAGAACATCAATTATGAGAAAATGAAACGTAAATTAAACATGAAATACAAAGAAACAAACTTGTAACACGGTCTTGACGGAATCGAGAATCTCCAGATTTGATTATATTAACTTCTTCAATGTAAAATTCTATTACAATCAATACCAAAAGATCCACCTTGTTTATTTCGTTCTGTGACATATTTATACAACTTTATAGGTCAGTTAGGCTCTCAATGGTTACGCAAATTTGGTTACAACTAGGAGGGGCGCAATCGCTCCCTTTCTCTTACTCTATCTTCACTTGGTGCCAGGTGCTCATCTTCGCGTAGATTCAGTGTAGGCAATGCATCTGTCCACAAATTTAGATACGAGCTGCAAAGGTTCCGCTTGACAGCTGGCCTCGGAGAAATAGCATTCTCGGGCTAACTGTTGTAGCTTGTCCCCCATTTGTGCATCGACAATGTCGAGGGCACTTATTTGCGCATTGGGTTGGATCAAATGCTTATCAACTCGAGCCATGTCTACCCTGTCTATCTGAGAGATATATGTCAAATCTCTTACCTCCTTGTCTTTCAGATCGAGCGAGATCTGTTCTACATTCATTTGTATTAAAGTTTCGGCATCGCCTCTAGTGTCCATACCCAACATCTCGCCCTCTATAGAATTGAAGGCTTCTTCTAATGAATTGGTCACTTTTTGGGCTTGTTCCTTGCCCAAGGTAATGTTATTCTCCCAATCCTTCAACAAAATGTTACCTCTAGTTTGTTCTGGGAGAGTGAGTCCGGGGGAACCTACTGAAACTCTGTCATTCGTGGCTATTACCGCCTCCTGGAAGGCGACCCGAGCCGCTCCTGCATCTCTTTCTCTGTCAGTCAAGTTCTCGGAAACCCGATGCTTCAACAGACAATCCTCTCGGATTGTTCCTATTTTGGCGAGCAAACTCTGTTGTGCAGAAGAGATCTTTCTATGAATCTGGGTCGCTCGGGATTTAAACCCCTCGACATCAATCACCCTACCTTCAGTGATCTCCACCTCAGCCTGCAGCTCTGCAATCATAGTCCTCTGTTGACCAACCTGCACCCGACCGTCTCGGATCACTGAATGCGCTTGTTCCAACTTGGCTTTGAGCACTTTTATTTCCTTTTTATCGGCTAGTCGGGCCAGTTCTATTTCCCCACTCACCTGACCTTTAGTGATTTTTGTGGCCGAAACTACTCTGGCTTCGAGAGTCTTGATCAACCGATTCTTTCTTTGAGCTGATTTTTTAACATCCCGACCGAGAATTGATTCGTCGATGCATACGCTCCCAGCGTTCCTGCGATCTTCGTGGCGAATTCCTCATTCTTTTTGTTCTTTCCATCGGTCATAACTTTGAATTTTTTAGCAGTCGATCCTTCGTCCTGGTAGACCTCCCTTTTCACAACTGCTTTTCTCTTTTTGTCAAAGAAGAACTCGTTTGGAGGAAGTTCTTCTGCTCTGATAGGCCTCGGCTCCTCATTGAAAATCCATCCTTCTTCTATATTTCCTCGCGTCGACTACAAGGGTGTGACAGAAGTGATGGGTTCCCCGATCTGTTTTGATGCCTTTCTTGGTGTGATCACTGAGTCCTGCTTCTTCGGAGGTTCAGGGGTCTTTGTCTCAGTTTTCGGCTTCTGGGTCTCTGGCGGGTCTGGATTCTGTGTCTCTTCTTCGGGCTTATTCATTTGATCCCCTTCGTTATGTCTTTTTCCTGAACCAGAATTTGTTTCTTTGGGGCCTTCATCATCCTTCGGTTTCGTCTCAGAAGCACCCGGGCTCCCTCCTCGCAACACAGTAGGAAGACAACTTCGTCTGTTTTCCTGAAATTTTAATACAAAGGCCATATCTTCGGGTGCTAAAGATCGGATCCGAACTAGCACTTCCCCATAAGATCTCGCCCCTCGGAAAATGTCATCTGAGGGTGAAAACCCATGTTCAAACCTCTTCAGCCCACAATTATCTAAATGGTTGCTTACAATTTTCTGAGGATCATGTTTTTTATATTCAATGGAGACCAAACTCAAGTCTTCTAGGGCTGCAGCCTCAACTTTAGCATGCTCGAAATCCAATAAAGAATAAGAATTTAGCCGACCAGGAAAAAACGGCCATACCTTCTTCGAAGATGCTTTGATCTCTTTACTCACCCTGCCAATCCCTGTTTGTCGGGCGACAAGCCAGCTTGTCAGGGATGAATAGTGGTAGTGCAAGCGGGGGAACAACAGCTCTGAAAACTCTGAAATAGGAAAACTCTGCTTTTACGTACCAGTCTTCTATACCTCTCAGATTAGCAACAATGTTTTTCGAGATACGAGGTGGCGAACGACCAAAAATGTGCAGGGGCACCATCACCCAGTTGAAGATTTCGTAAATAAATTTGACCGCTTTATTCTCCCACAGCTTGTCATGATACTCATGTACAGTTTTTTCTTGGGCTGGACTCCAAACCCAACTCATCAAAGGGAATGGTGTCATGGAGCATACCGCGTCCATGATATACGCAGACATGAAAAAAGAGGATGGTCTCCCGCTTGCCTTTTGTTCCCGATACTCTATGACCCTGTTGGAAAGACTGTCTGAGAGAATCTTTGCCCAATTAAACGAGCAACCTTCTGCAACCCGAAATATGAGAGGCACCCACGCGATGTAGAAATGCGAGGTGTCTTCTTTCCCAAATATTCGACATGTCATCATGGCCACATATTTGTACTGTGGATCCAAAGAAGCGATAGAATATACGCGCTGGTCATTCGCTCTGAACTTCGCGGCACGCGAAACCCAATCTTTAATCAAACCGGGCATGGTTTTTTCATATTCAATGCACTCCTTCTGTTTGAATCTCTCCAGGAATTCAGCATAATACGTATATTCAGATGTTGTCGGGAGCTTATACATGGTTTGGATGTGCTCCGGTCTAAAAGTCTCAACCGTGACCCGTCGGTCGTTCATTATAGTTCTGGTGGGTAAGTCTATGTGATCCAACACCCATTGGATCATATCATAATAGGGAAACAAATGTGGTCTGGTTGCTACCTTGTGCATTCCAGATTGAACAACAATCTTGTATTTAGTGTTGAAATCGTCCTTTTCATTGTCGTCTGAGTCTGAATAATTCACCAACTCAGTTTGTAGAATATCTTAAACAAACAACCAGCTAGGAACTGAATCAACACTCCAGGGCGAAGTGTCGGAGACATTATCTGAGCCTTGCCCTGCAACCTCGATATTCGCCTTTGCTGCTTTCCGTGGAGCCATGGCTGAAACTTGTGTTTTCGCTCTCCTTTGATAAAACTGTGTATACATGCAGAAAGTAGTTAACTCAGAAAATGACGAGCTCTGCGTGCTTATGAGAAATGTTTTCATTATAATAAAATGAGACTCCAGTATATATTTGAAAATTCTGTACTCTTTGAAATAAGTCTGTCAAATCGCAATTAGGAACAAATTTATTGCGTAAAATCTGATCTTATTTATTTGTGGATTCACCCTAATTCTTCATTAATTTCATCAATGTTTGGCAGTTTGACATGCAGTCGGGGTATGGAGAGCAAGTAGCTACCTTGGGAAAAGCGTAAACCTTGATGCGCGCGACATATCTTGCTTTATTTAAAAATATTTAAACCTAGCAACGTTAATAATTTTCTCGCCTTTCGTAGCATCGTGGATTTTCTTTCAACATTTTGAGTCTTCAACTCGCGAGACTGTGAGGGCTGATTTTGGATTAATTAACATTAATCGTGATTCGGAGCATCATTAATTTCCTAATCACTTTATTTTCTATATCGCGATTCGGAACTTCGAAGACAAGTTTTTGGGAGATTAGTATGCCGAGTCGCGAAACCGCGAGATGGCGACAATTAAGGTTCAGTTTAGGGGAAGAAAAACTTAGATTAGGCGACTAATTAATCTTTCTATAATTACGTTGTGACTTCGTGAGTCGGGGTTTTAAAAGCCGTAACTTTCTAAAAGATAGTGCCGAGTGGCGAACCGCCGATAATAGATTTAATCATGGTTATCTTTTTACCTTTAATCCCTGACCAGGGTTAGCCCGAAAGAACCTCGTGTTCTCGACTCTCGGAGTTGTAAACATAAAAATTTGAACTTGGTGAACGCCGAGGCGCGAAACCCCGACGACGTCTAATCACTGAGTTAAAATATTTGACCCTGGTTAATATCTTAAGTGAAAATTTAAAACGAGTTCGCAGTTTCGCGACTCGGGACGTGTGAACTCAAAGATTAAATTATTCGACTTACGAGATCCTGAAATGAAACAAAAAGCATGAACATGCTTACAAAAGTGTATTTGTTTTGAGGGTAGAAAAAGTATCACTGCTTATTCGACAAAGTTGGAGATTTTTCAAAGCTTCGGGAGGGGACAAAATGAAAAGGCCATTTTTAAATTTCAAGTATCAAAAATTGAAAATGGTGAAGGGTAAAACTAAAACAAGGGAGGCTCCAACAGATCCCATGGACTAAATGGAATGGCATGAACCCAGTAGCGGTCTTCACTGCCATTCGATAAGCCCATAGCGCAGAAAATAACATATGATACCAATTGGTTTTATGTTTATTAACCGTGCGCTGTAACATGGTCTTGAGGACTTTGTTAACTGCCTCGACCTATCCGTTTGACTGAGGGTAATATGGTGAGGAAAACTCGTGAGAGAAGCCTAACCGATATGAGAGTTCGACGAAGATCTCATTCTCAAAGTGTTTCCCATGGTCGGAAACGAGTTGGAGTGGTACTCCAAAACGAGATATGACGTGGTTAAAGAAAAAGCATGTCGCAGTGTCAGCGGTGTTGTTGAAAGTGGGCATAGCTTCGGCCCATTTGGTGAAGTAATCAACGGCGACAACAATGTATTTGTGAACATTGCTAGAGGGAGGATTACAAGTCATAAAGTCGATGCCCCATTTACAAAAAGGGTCACCTGTAATGACAGGGTGAAGAAGAGCAGGGGGAGCTCAGGCTTTGTTGGCGTAGAGATGACATTGCTCACATCGTTTCAGGGCATGAATGCAATCATGAAACAAGGTAGGCCAAAAGTAACCGACTCAGATAATATTTTGAGCAGTGGATATACCCGAAAGATGGCCCCCACAGGCACCGCTGTGGCAGTCGTTTAAGACTTTGTCGGCCTCGTCAATAGTCAAGCATCGACAAAGAATGGTGTTGACGCCTCGCTGGTATAGGATGTCTCCGATGAGGAGATAGTGGGGGGCTTGATGGAGAATACGTCGACGTTCATCTCAGGAAAGGTGGTTACTGAACTTTTGAGTTCATAGGTAGACGAGAAGGTTTCCATACCAAGGATCATCCGAAGTGATGTAAAAGAGATGTTCGTCAGGAAAGTCGGTGTTGACGGGGGCACTGGTGGTGTCAGAGGGGAGGGTCGTGACAAGTTCGGAAAGAACAAGGGCCTTCTTACTCTTAGGTGTTGAGAACTCGAGGTCATACTCCTGAAGGATAACGATCCATCGAGCGAATTTTCCGTTAACTTGTCGACGGCTGAGCAAGTACTGCATAGGGTTGGAATCTGCAACTACCTTTTTGGTGCGAAGCAGAATGTAATGGCGCAGTGTATGGACTGCGAGGACAACTGCAAGAGAAAGTTTCTCTTCGTGTTTATACTTCAAGGGTGGTCCTGAGAGGTTCTTACTAATGTAATAGATGACATTTTCATGATTGTCATCTCCAAGCCGGACGAGAACGCCAGCTACTGATACAGCGGATGCTGATACGTAGAGAATGTAGTTGCGATTATAGTCAGGTGCACTAATTAGAGGTGCATTTGAAAGCGCTGCTTTAATATCGTCAAATGATTGTTGGGCATGGTCGTTCCAGTGAAAAGGGATGTCGTGACGTAGTAAGCGAAGGAAACCATGTGCGCGTATAGCGTAATCTGGGACAAAGCGTCTGAGAAAGTTATCTTTTCCCTGTAGACTCTAAAGTTGCCGTAAATTCCGAGGAGGTGGAATTCCGGTGATAGCTTGGACTTTGAGGGGGTCCACGGTAATACCGCTTTGGGAAACAATAAAATTGAGGAGGTGCCTTGCGGTGACACAGAACACACACTTGAGAGGGTTCAAGCGGATGTTGTATTGACGACACCACTGAAGGATGATTTGTAAATCATCAAGATGTTGGGTACGTTTCTTGGATCGAGCTGTGAGGTCGTCCAAGTAGGTGAGGATGATATTGGCCAGATCGTGAAAGATGTATGTCATGGCCCGCTGGAAGGTTGCGCCATCTTTCTTTAAGCCAAAAGGCATGACACGATATGCAAAAGTACCCCATGGGGTAATGAATGTGGTTTTATACTGATCGGCTGGGTGGATTTGAATTTGGTTATAGCCAGAGAATCTGTCCATAAAGGAGAGAGCTTCGTGGCCGGCGCAGTCATCGATAATTTGATCGATGAAAGGCATTAGAAAATTGTCTTTGGGACATGCGTTATTGAGATCATGAAAGTCTGTGCAAACGCGAATAGTGCCCTGTTTTTTGTCGACGGGTACAGGGTTAGAAACCCAGGAAGTATAAGCGATGGGGTAAATAAACCCGGCAGCGCGTAATTTGTCAATTTCGACTTTAATAGCCGCAGCTTTGGATGGGTGTAGCGGTCGTTGTTTTTGGCGAACTGGTGTGATATTAGGCCAGGTGTCGATGCGATGCTCAACAATAGAGGGATCGAGGCCAGGAATTTCCGTGTATGAACAGGCAAAAATATCCCTATATTCCTGGAAGAGGGCTTTATATGCGGCGATTTCTTGAGGAGTGCAAGTAGCTCCAATGATGATTTCTTCGATGATGCTATTTTTAATGGAAATGTCGATTTTGATGGTAGGGGAAATGTTGGCCATATTACCTTCTTCAAAAGCGTCGGGGGCAGGAATGGGATTGTTGAACCAATCTATAAGCCCTGATGGGATAAAATCTTTGGTTTCGACCGCGTAAATGGGGTTTTGGTTAGGAGGCATGAGGACTTCCTGTGAAAAAAAGAGTGCGCGGTGATGTAGCGCATCCCAAGGTGAGTCTGGGCGGTTTATCTCTTCAAGTATTTCCTCATTGCATTGAAAACGTTGGGAATACAAGGGGTCGTGAGGAGTAATCTCGGTGACAGTGTGGTTGCCCCATGATGGAGAAGCAGAGGGAGAAATGCTAGGATATGGTGAGGGTTCACTCGATATAAACCATATATTGAAGTATTGAGGGGTACCCGTGGTGGTTGGGTGGAGAGTGTCCGTAGGGGAATGAGCAGGAGAGTTGGGGGGGTTGCGGGGTAAATCCTCAGAAACGTCATTTAAGAACCATGGAGGCGTTGGGAGTGCCTCGGGCTCGGGAGAAATGACATGAAGATCCTCAAGTGACGAGGTAATGTCAAGTATCGCCTTTGTGGGTTGGTGAGGTAGGGTCAATTGACGTTGCCTGTATTCAAGGATCATAGGACACCGGTATGTAAAATGAGCTAATGAATTGTAGAGAGAGAAAGGGCATCTCATACGTTCATTGACTGAAGTGGTGACATAGCGAATGTCAATGATTTTTGAAGAGGACGTAGCAGGGCGTGGGTTGTTCTGGAAGTTCTGGCATATAGCCACTAATGTCTGCCGAAAGCACGGCAGTGCTGGGAAATGATGGGTGTAATGGCCATACTCTGAACATATAGAACAAGCATATTTGGTCCTCAACCCTTTACTACTGGAAGGGTTGGTGGTAGTAGTGGGACTAGCAGTAGTGACGGGTGTTGCGGGAGTTTGATTGGGGGGGATCAAATTCTGTAATTCATGTAGTGATGGACAGTTGTTGGTTTGGTGGCCCTCTTTTTCACATAGTGCGCAAGGTGGTGGGATGCATGGAGGAAGTGGAGCGGTGGGCTCCTTCTTCTTCCTCATGCCCCCAG
>ML780921.1:1924207-1944152 GCA_009831015.1 Picea engelmannii
ACTTATGATTCAGTGGTAAAAAATACCCATTGTTTGCACAAATAATTTTGTGTAGATCTTTAAAATATTTCCCCTCAAATTGGTCTTCACATCTTGGACATGCAAATATCCCCTTTGTTTGAAGCCTTGCAATTTAATAACTCATGTTTATAATTACAAAAATAATAGTATATTGGTATATATGAGTTGAACTACAAATAAATTATGGTGTGTAAATATGTAAACATATTTTCTTGATTGAAAAAACACCAAGTCCTAGGAAATCATGAATAATCCAACATAGTACACCATAAAACATGAAGGTCATGTTTGATGGAGGACATGATATGTCATACATTCTTATGCCTTTCCGTAACAACTATATTTCATCAATAAAAGGCACAATATAAACATCCATTCTTTTTACGTGATGTTTTCTTGGAATGATAAGAGTTAGCATAATGTGTTCTTTTCAAACACTCGTCCATGGGGGAATATTTTATTCTATCAATCCAACTGGTCAAACATTATAATTTGATGATAGGGACGATAAAGGGTACATTCCATCCATTGCAAGACCAAACCTGATATTGTGGGGTTCATATTTGAATGTTCCTAGCAATTTTTCCTCTGTGTGTTTCATTGCTTTGGAATCTTCTAAAATTCACATGAAACCATATTTACTTATGTTCCTTGATGCAGGAGCAACGTTGGCAATCGCGTGGAGCAAGAATTATCAACGTCAAGGAATCTATACGAGAGCTCAACGCTGGCAGTCACAATAGATATTTTGAAGTCTGCCTTAACTCAACGCCAAAATTAACCTTTAGGGCACGCTTGAAATCAGGCCGGGAAAATTTGGAGGCACGCTTGGATGATTACAAGTGAAATGGGAGACTCCACTATGGCTCTGGAATGTGATTGGTCTAAATAGTCATTAGGTTAATTTATAGAGTAGACAAGTAGCCAGGAAAAACCCTAAGAGCCCTCTGTGATAAATAGAGGTTTTGTACACCCGAATGAGGCTAGTCGGTAGTTGGCTGGAATAGAAGTTAGGAGAAGATTAAGTAGTTTTGTTGTTCATTTACAGTTGTAACCATTTTCACTTATGAATATAACAGAGGAAAATTGATCCAATGCATGGTGTATGAACATTGTTTGCAAATCTCTGATTATTGTGTTTTCATGAGTGGATGGGTGAATTTCGTTATGAGTGGATGGAACTGTGAATGTTAGGACAAGTTTCAATTGTTTCTCTTTTGTCAAAGTAGTGCAAGTGTGCACACAGAATGCAAGGAGTGCGTTGATGGAGTCTGTTTCGAATCCAAAGCTCAGAAGAGATAGCATGAAACTTTCCCTCTGCAAGGAGTGCAAAGAGACTGGTGCAAGGCGTGCACAGTCATCCGCAAGAAACCTAACCTTGCGTGAAGATTTGGTGCAAGGAGTGCATAGATCCGAAATTCGACTAAGCGTCGAAGAGTCTGGAAAGGAGAACACCAGGAAGGCGAGAATAATTTCTCTTTGAGAAATCCTTCGGAATCTGAGTTATCGAATCCCTGAAACACAAGGTGTGTGTGGGAAGTCAAAGTCTTTAGAAGACCAAGATCAGGAGGAATAACACTTTTCATAAGTGCTAAAGGATCCAAGAATCAGACTCATCGAAGGAGAAAAGGTTTGAAACCTTTGAACACCCAGAAGATCTTCTAACTCTGGAGATAGCACAAGCACAAGGGGGAAAAGACCTCAGTCATTCGATCTAAACGCTAGAGAATCGGAACTGTCCATCGGGAGGGATGCGTGGCGAACGACCAACATTTCGTTCAGTTTCACTTTGGAGGATTCAAAGGGAAGAACATTAAGAATTCGCGAAGTTTGAATCCACGAATTGATCGGATTCGTTGGATCCAGGAGAGATTTGGACCGTGGATTGTCCAGGGTGAAATATCAACATTTCGGGGATTGGAGGATCGGAGGTGACAACTCTTTCGACTTCACAAAACGTGAAGTCCCAAAGTCATCGTGACTGTCGGGTCGAAGGAAAGACCTGGACCGTTGATCCAGTGCCATCGTGATTTCGGCTATTGGGAGAATGGAGGCAAGGAGACTCCAAAGTCACGAAGCGTGAAACATCGATTTGATCGCAGCCGTTGACCAAGGGAAGATCTGAGCCATAGATCTTGGGTCATCGTGATTTTGGCTATCGGGAGAACGGAGGCAAGGGAACTTCGAAGTCGCGAAATGAAAAACAACGACTTGATCACAATCGTCGATCGAGGGAAGATTTGGACCGTAGATCTCGGATCATCACGATTTCATCTATCGAGTGAACGGAAGTAGTGGTGCTCCCAAAGTCGCGAAATGTGAAATCGCGACATGCCTTTCACTCAAGAACTTGGTCACCGCCAGTGGTCATAAGAGAGAAAGGTCTTAGCATAGAGTGGCCATCACTCGTTTGACGTTGAGATTCAAGCAACGCTCAGGAGAGAAGTTGTGAGTCTCATACGGCCTGCGCACTTGGAGAGAGAACCTATGTAAGTAGGTTTGGGGTTTGGCAAGGACCCAAAGAGCAACTAGACTCAGTTTATTAATCGATCCTAGACCGGGAGGCCGTGCAACCCTTAGGAGAGAAGGGGAGTCTACATCAAGTGGTATCAGAGCAGAATTTTGCTTGCAGACAGCAGGCAAAGGAGAGGAGACAAAAGAACTCAAAGTTGTACTCCGTGTGTGACAGATAGTCAACACAATGACGCCAAAGAGAAGAGCGAAAGCACCATTAGAAAATAGAGTTGTAGAAAGGGAGATGCGAGAAATCTGTGCAAAATTAGAGGCAATGGAGGCAGCGCAGAGATGAGCACCTGATGCTGAAGATGTCAACGATGCAGAGAGCAAAGAAGTAGTGGGCGAGAATGTTGCCAAAGAAGTTGTAGGGGAGGATGTTGACGAAGAATGTTTTTTGAGACCAGTTTCCATATTGGGAGGCAGAGAAAAGATAGACATCCCAATGTATGAATGCAATTTAGATGTCGAAGAGATGTTGGATTGAATAAGATCCATGGACAAATATTTCGACTATGAAGACGTCGATGAGGAAAGAAGGGTGAGACATGTTCTCACCAGAATAAAAGGACATGCAACATTATGGTGGGATGAACTGCAGGCTGAGAGGAGAATCAAAGGCAAGAAGAAGATAAAGAGTTGGGATAGAATGGTAGCCAAGTTGAAGGCTAAATTCATGCCCAAAGATTATCAGGTCAATCTGTTTAGGAAAATGCAGAGCCTGAGACAGAAAGGGATGACAATTAAGGAGTACACAAAGGAGTTCTATAGGCTAAACATCATAACTGGACAAAGAGAGAGAGATGAAGAAAAGGTATCCAGATATATAAATGGCCTGAGATATGAAATCTAGGATGAGCTTAGCATGATGTAAATAAGAACAGTGGAGGATTCTTATCAGTTTTCACTGAAGGCAGAGGATAAGTTAGATAGAAAGAAAAGCCAGTGAAGGAGAGTTAAAATCTCAGTCCCAAGCAAAAGCAAGGGGTTTACCCATGACAGAGCACATAAGTCTAAGGATGATACTGAAAAACCACACAATCACTCGGAAAGAGGAGAAAATTCCCGAGCAAGACAAAGTGGTGGAAGAGGTTCTTCAAGAGGAAGAGGAAGAAGAGGAGGAGGATAAGTAAGATGCTATGCCTGCTGAAAGATAGGACACATGTCTTGTGAATGTCCCGAGAAAAATAAATAAGGAGGAGGTGAAGCTCACATTTCAGAAGCACAGAGAAGAAATGTTTAAGAAGAAGGAGAAGAGGATGGAAGATCCCTGATGTTGAAGAAAATTCTCTTAAAACCAGAGGCAAAAGTTGAAAGGCTAGTACAGAGGAACGATCTCTTTAGAACAAATTGCAAGACTAAAGAAAAAGTATGCAAGGTGATAATTGACAGTGGGAGAACTGACAACTTAGTATCCACAGAGATGGTGGAGAAATTGGCGTTGGAGACAACTTCACACGCGAAGCCATACAAAGTCTCGTGGTTGCAGAAAGGACACCATGTAATGGTTACTAAACAATGCTTGGTTGAATTTAAGATAGGAGGATATAGAGATGAAATTATGTGTGATGTAATTCCCATGGATGTATGCCATATGTTTTTGGGAAGACCATGGAAGTTTGACAGGAATGTCATTCATGATGGGAGGAAGAATACATACACATTAGAGAAGAATGGTAGGACACAGATGTTGTTGCCAATAGAGGAGAAGAAGGTGAAAGAGGAAGCTAGCACAATCATACTTCTCATGAGTGGGAATGAACTCCTGAAAGAAGTCAAGGAAGAATAGGAGATGCAGTTCGTTGTGGTGAGGAAACCTAGAGTTATCCTTACAAGTACTTCGATGGATGATTTGCCTGAAGAAGTTTAGGAATTGCTGGAAAATTTTGCTGACATAGTGGTGGATGAGCTACCAAACTCATTGCCACCCATCATAAGTATCAGTCACCATATTGGCTTGATACTAGGAGCAAGTTTGCCAAACAAAGAAACATACAGATTGACACCTCGAGAGAATGAGGAAGTGAAGAACCAAGTCCAGGAATTGGTAGACAAGGGTTTGGTCAGAGAAAGCTTGAGTCCATGTGTAGTACCAATTGTGTTAATCCCAAAGAAGGATGGAGGATGGAGAATGTGCATAGAATCAAGAGCCATTAACAAGATCACCATCAGATATAGATTTCCTTTACCAAGAATGGATGATTTAATGGACTGTTTAAGTGGAGAAAATTTGTTTTCCAAAATAGATTTGAAAAGTGGATATCACCAGATCAGGATGAGAGAAGGTGATGAGTGGAAAGCAACCTTTAAGACAAACAAAGGTTTGTATGAGTGGCTTGTTATTCCATTTGTCTTGACAAATGCCCCAAGTAGTTTTATGAGGTTGATGAATGAAATACTGAAGGATTTCATTGGCAAGTTTTTGGTTGTGTATCTGGATGATATATTGATCTTTAGCAGGACTAAAGAAGAGCATTTGAGGCACCTGACATTAGTTATGAGGATACTACAGCAGGAGAAGTTGTTGATAAATCTAAAGAAGTCCTCTTTTATGAAGACAAAACTCATCTAATTGGGTTTTGTGATATCTTCAAATGAACTGAAGATGGATCTAGAGAAGGTGAAATAAATCAAAGAACGACCATCACCAAGGAGCATGTTCGAGGTAAGGAGATTCCAGGGATTAGCAAGCTTCTATAGGAAGTTAATAAGAGAATTCATTGGAATTTGTGTGCCAATGATGGATACAGTGAAGAAGAAGCACAAGTCTTTCAAATGGACAAAGGAAGTCGAGAGGAGCTTCAATATACTGAAGGATAAAATAACAAAACGACCAATTCTGGTCTTACCTAATTTTAAGAAGACATTTTAGGTGAGATGTGACACAAGTGGAGTTGCAATTGGAGCAGTTTTGAGCCAGGATAATAGAAATGTTGCCTATTTCAATGAGAAGCTGAATGAGACCAAGAGAAAATACTCCATGTATGATAAGGAAGTTGTGAGACTTCACATCATACCCAGAAGCATTGTCTCGGACATAGACACAAAATTTGTTGGTCACTTTTGGAGAACACTATGGAAGAAGTTGCAGACAGATTCATCCTTCAACTCAGCTAATCACCCTCAGACAGATGGGCAGACTGAGCTGGTAAATAGAAGTTTGGGAAACTTATTGAGGAGTCTGGTCACTGAACACCATAATCAGTGGGATCAGATTCTGCCGCAAGAAGAATTTGCATACAATGACTCACCAAACAAGAGCACAAGAAAAACCCCATTCCAAATATTGTA
The DNA here is from genome assembly GCA_009831015.1 of Picea engelmannii. Lineage (NCBI taxonomy): Eukaryota > Viridiplantae > Streptophyta > Pinopsida > Pinales > Pinaceae > Picea > Picea engelmannii. The sequence goes on from ML780921.1 coordinate 1,930,034, forward strand.
TCGAATGCAACCTAGGGGAGTATCTAAGTTGAGAGACTTGGAACAAAGTGAGATCAAGAGCGCTGGAGCAGAAGATTTTGCTGCAGACATGAAGAAGATCCATAATCAAATCATAGGACAATCACAGAGTTCTAACCAGGAGTATAAATGCAAAGCTGATCAGCATTGCAGAGAACTTCAATTTGAAGTAGGAGATCAGGTTCTGGCACATCTCAGAAAAGAGAGGTTCACTAGGGGAACATATAATAAGTTAAAGATGAAAAAGATAGGACCATGTAAGATCTTGAGGAAGTTTGATGCAAATGCCTATGAGATTGAGCTGCCAGATGGTGTGGGCATATCGCCCATATTCAATGTTTCAGACATGTATCCTTACAGGAAATATGACATAGAGGGGTCAGAAGATCAAGATAATATCCAGTGGGAGAAACAAATGCATGTAGCAGAGAAGCCACAAATGGAGAAGATCGTGGATCAGAGGATCGGTAAAAATACCAGGAGGAAAACCTATTTCAAATATCTGGTCAAGTGGAAGGGACACCAAATAGAATATGCCAGTTGGGAAAATTAAGCTTCTATATAGAAGCATGGAAGGTTAGTGCAGGAGCTCATGGACAGGAGTCCATGAATTTTTGTCAAGGGGAGTATGATGCAGGAGCATCGTTGGCAATCGCATGGAGCAAGACTTATCAACGTCAAGGAATCTGTACGGGAGCTCAACGATGGAAGTCACAAAATATATTTTGAAGTCCTCCTTAACTCATCGCTGGAATTAACCTTTGGGGCACGCTTGAAATTAGGCTGGGAAAATTTGGAGGCACACTTGGATGATTACGAGTGAAATGGGAGACTCCACTACAGCTCTAGAATGCGACTGGTCTAGATAGTCATTAAGTTAAGTTATAGAGTAGACAAGTAGCCAGGAAAAACCCTAAGAGCCCTCTGTGATAAATAGAGGTTTTGTACACCCGAATGAGGCTAGTCGGTAGTTGGATGGAATAGAAGTTAGAAGAAGATTCAGTAGTTTTGTTGTTCATTTACAGTTGTAACCATTTTCACTTATGAATATAAGAGAGGAAAATTGATCCAATGCATGGTGTATGAACATTGTTTGAAAATCTCTTATTATTGTGTTTTCATGAGTGGATGAGTGAATTTTGTTATGAGTGGATGGAACTGTGAATGTTAAGACAAGTTTCAATTGTTTATCTTCTGTCAAAGTAGTGAAAGTGTGCACACGGAATGCAAGGAGTGCGTTGATGGAGTCTGTTTTGATTCCGAAGCTCAGAAGAGATAGAATGAAACTTTCCCTCGGCAAGGACTGCAAAGAGACTGGTGCAAGGCATGCACGGTCGTCCACAAGAACCCTAACCTTGCATGAAGATATGGTGCAAGGAGTGCACATATCCGAGATTCGACTAAGCATCGAAGATTCAGGAAAGGAGAACGCCAAGAAGGTGAGAGGAATTTCTCTTTGAGAACTCCTTCAGAATATGAGTAATCGAATCCCTGAAATGCAAGGTGTGTGTGAGAAGTTGAAGTCTTCAGAAGACCAAGATTAAAAGGAATAACACTTTGCATAAGTGATAAAGGATCCAAGAATCAGACTTGTCGAAGGAGAAAAGGTTTGAAACCTTTGAACACCCAGAAGATCTTCTAACTCTGAATATAGTGTAAGTGCAAGGGGGAAAAGACCTCAGCCATTCAATCTGAACACTAGAGAATCAGAACCGTCCATCGGGAGGGACGCGTAGCGAACGATCAGCGTTTCGTTGAGTCGCACTTTGGAGGAGTCAAAGGGAAGAACGTTAATAATTCGCGAAGCCCGAATCCGCAACTTGATCGGATTCGTTGGATCCAGGAGAGATCTAGACCATGGATTTTCCAGGGTGAAATATCAACATTTCGGGGATCGGAGGATCGGAGGTGAAAATTCTTTCGACTTTGCGAAAATCGAAGTCCCGAAGTCATCATGACCATCGGGTCGAAGGAGAGACATGGACCATTGATCCAGTGCCATTGTGATTTAGGCTATCGAAAAAGTGGAGGCAAGGAGACTCCAAAGTCGCAAAGCACGAAACACCAATTTGATCGCAGTCATTGACCAAGGGAAGATATGAGTCGTAGATCTTGGGTCCTCGTGATTTCAGCTATTGGGAGAACGGAGGCAAGGGAACTCTGAAGTCGTGAAATGTGAAACGTCGACTTGATCACAATTGTCGATCGAGGGAAAATCTAGACCGTAGATCTTAGATCATCGTGATTTCGAATATCGGGTGAATGAAAGTAGTGGCGCTCCCAAAGTCGCGAAACGCGAAATCGTGACGCGCCTTTCACTCAAGCGCGTGGTCACTGCCAATGGTCACAAGAGAGAGGGCTTAGCAGAGACGGGCTAGAACCCGTTTGACGTTGAGATTCAAGCAATGCTCAGGAGAGAATTTGCGGGTCTCATACGACCTGCGCACGGACCTATGTAAGTAGGTTTGGGGTCTAGAAGGGACCCAGAGAGTCAATCAGACTCAGTTTCTTGATTGATCCTAGACCAGGAGGTTGCGCAACCCTTAGGAGAGAAGGGGGGTCTGCATCATTCCTCATATGTCAGTACATCAATTGTGGAAGTGACTTTCAATGAAACATCTGTTGAAGTCTATGTATAATTGTTATGTGTCGTAAAACCTTATTTAGAATTGTAGAACCTTGTACATCAGTATGATATATCTTCTATTTTCATACAGTGCATTCTTCATTGTTTTGATATACATTTCTATAGAAAATGAAATCATTTTTACATGCATGAATTTCCTTATATTTAATCCACAACTCGACCAACAATTGATGTGCTTCTCTACAAGTTGATGACAACACATTATCTTTAAGAAATATTCTATTTTTTAGTTCCCTGTAAGATTGTTAGACATTAAATGAAATGAATATTTGACTAATCACAAACATGTTTGATATATCATTTAATAACATTTTTTTATATAACATCCATCCATGAAAAATCCACATAGAGAATTATTAATGAAGTAAATAAATATCTACTAATTAGATACACCAATTGAAAATGAAAATCTAAAAACATAATTCAACCCACTTTAGGAGGGTAGTGTAGCTCTTGTTTGACCAGCCAAATAATGACTTGAGTTCTAATAATATGAATGTGTAAGAATTTTTTTATGTTCTACTTGCACCCATTTTGAATGTGGATATCATCACTGCTTTCTTGATTGAGTCATTAAGGTTAATATAATCAACATTACGTTGGTGGTAATTGCCCTCTATATCATAATTACTATCATCCATAGAATCATCGCCCTCATAATTTTTTCCATCCCCAAATAAACATGTCAGAATTTCATTCAATCCTTCTTCATGGACCCAATTTTCATCATCATCTTCATTTTGAAGGGTAGGTGGCATGTCATCAATGTATGTTAATTGCACCAATTGTTCAAATTTATCTAGTGAAGGGTAGGTGGCATGTCATCAATGTATGTTAATTGCACCAATTGTTCAAATTTATCTAGTAAAGGGTAGGTGGCATGTCATCAATGTATGTTAATTGCACCAATTGTTCAAATTTATATATGTGAGCCTGCTCACATATATGTGTATGTATAAAAGTATGTCAATATTTTATTCATTGTTATATATATATATAAAACAATGGAATAAAATATTGACATACTTTTATATATTAATTTAAAAGAAAACACAATTTTGACTTCAAACAGTTAAAATCTATTTCATGCTGGAGTGAATTTTATAAAGGGATAACGAATTAGTAACCCATCTCAATAGTAAGGTTTATAATAGCTTCAACCATTATCGATATATTAGCTTATATTTTCATATCTCTAACTTTGTTTTTTATAACCTCAACAAATTAACAATTTTCTTATAATAGGGTCCATTCCCTTATTAGTATTTATAAATCTTACAATATTTTTTTGTGTTTATTCACAACCATTTATATACATGAGATAACCACTATTCACTTCATTGTTGAGCTTTTCAACTAGAGACTATGTGTATACATATTTTGAATTTAGACCATATGTTGATATGTTATGCTTATATTCCACTAGTTTCCTCCATTCACCACTGGAATATGATGGACAATAATATGGAATTAGTATTCTAGTGGTTATTGTTGTGAAGTATTTCTATGTTTTAATCTCACATGGAAATTTTCAACAATAAAGATGCCTATATTTTATCCATGAATATTGGAGGGTCGTCATGTAGTTGTATCCTCAAAATTGAAATACATCATATAGTACACCAAGTAGTTATTGATCACTAGGCCAAGCACAACATAATCAATGATCTAATGTGCTTTTTAAATTGATCTCAACTGCAGGGGAAACTCATCATCTCCATCACATTCATTCTAATAGAGTATGTATTCCACCTTCCCCTTATCTTAAGCAATTTATGCATCTATAAACTGCTTCTTGTTATCTTACTTGTTGTTATCACTTCCTCATCTTCCAAGATATTATGTGTGCACATCTTATTGTTAAATATATCAACTAATAAATTTTCATCACCCTCTAGGTTGCAAGTTTGTGTTCTAAGAAAATTTAAACCACAAACTATCCCATGCAAACATTCAATTTAAAAAATATTAATTCTTCAAATAATAGGAAAAATGTGGATAAAATATTTATATGTATTAAGCATATCAAAGTTAAAAATTCCTTACCACAACTTCTATTAAATTTTAATTGATGGTAGAAGGTATAGTACCCACTAGGAGGTCATCATTTATGTATTGTCTTTATACAATTCCCCATTTAAATTATTTATTTCCACGACATACAAAAACAAATCTACAAACAACAATTGTGTCAAAGTGTTCATCCCATGTAGTATTATTGTGACCAACCTCTTGTTAATTTCCCTCAATATCTAGTGTATTTGTAGACTCCATCGTCATATCCTCTTCCACCCATTTTCTACAACACAAAAGGAGGTCCATTTTCACTTATAGGCCTTCATTTCTTTATAATAGAAGGATTAAATTGGGCATATGCTCAAATTGCATTAATATCATTTAGGAAATCATCATTTTCAACATAAAAGAATCAACAACATGGATTATTTTTTTTGCGAGATTAGATAATAAACTATATAATCTATTTATATTGTAAAAACAATGGGTAGACCACTAAAGTTTATTAAAAGATATAACAAATTAATGCCACATTTGTGTACATGATACTCTACGTCATATCTATGTCCATGGACTCCTTTGACTCATGAAATACACAACAATGATCATAATTTTTAGTACACAAGTTACATGATTACCAAAAAAAAAACTAGAATCCATGAAAAAAAATGGTGTAAACATGTTAAAAAATGTCCATCCAAAGAGTCATGTTAATCAGGTTTGTGTGAATGGCATACGCTCTAATCAAAGATTTTGAAAATTCTAAAACCCCCTAATGAATGATAATATTTTTTATTCAGCCATGTTGGGACAAAGTTTTATTAAGGGCGAGGAAATGTTGTTTACAATGTATTTAGATGGTATACAAAAATGATGTGAGCACTAAATTTAATATGATAGATATTTAATAAATTAATGACACATTGTGTACTTGATTTCTCGCATTATGTCTTATGTCCTCATTTGAAATAACTCGACCTACATCCATGGCCTCCTCTCGCTTGTAAAATACACAACAATGACAATATTTTTAGTACACTATTTAATTCATTACCAAAAAAAGACTCAAATCCATGAAAAAATGATGTGTCAATGTGTTAAAGAATGCCCATTCAAAGAGATATGTTAATCAAATTTGTGTGATTCCATACCCTCCAATCAAGAATCTAAAAATTTTAAAACATCTTGATGAATGCTAATAATTTGTATTCAACCATACTATGATAAAGCTTTATTAAGTGCGAAGAGATGTTGTGTGCCTATCCACCATTTATCATGTATAGGAGGGGAAAGAGAGGAGAGGAGATTTTAAAGTTATAGTAAGGTATTCATATGGGTAATTCATACTTTCCATTAGTGGGTCATCATGGTCGTCGATAGTTTCATTTGACTTTACATGCAGTTGTTTTATTGGATCATATTTACCAATATTTGAACTTGGCTATTCCTTGCATGTCATTCATGCCCACCATCAAGGCCTCCTAATTTTAACTCATTATGAAATGAAGTTATTCTACTAAATAATGTCTTTCATTATTTTAACATGGGCCATTCATATCCATAATTTGTGGATTTTCAAGGTCATCAAGGCTTTCACCCAATTTCAGATGCAATTATTACACTATTGTTCTTATCAATCCCATTGAACTATTTGTGGTCATTTGTTGGACACTAATAAAATTATGTTATCTTATATTTTGGACATTATCCACTAGTATTTGAACATATCTTATTATTGTCTATTTTTTTGGGTCTTAAGGTCATTGAGACTTTCACATGTTCATGGACGTGGTTGTTCTACTACAATGTTTGCATCAATATTTCAACACGTTTTGTCCCTAACTAGCATTTATGGTTTTCAATATTGTCAATATATACCACTTGTTGTGACATGCACTACAACCCTCCATTTTCCTTTACTTGTATTTTCATCTTCTTTAGAAAATGGAGCCCCTTATGTTTTTTATGTTGAAAAAACTTTTCTTTGGCCTCTCTTTACCTTAAGTCTCTTAGGGAAATCCTTTTCACCTTAAGAAAGCATGTGCAAAAGGAAGTACTTGATTTATTTTTTTTTGAGCAAGTTGGGAGAAATAGGAAAAGTTAGTTCTAACTCCTTGTAACATCCTACTCTACTGAGCACATGTTATCGACTTATTCTTTGAGGACACTTGCGTGCAAGTGATCCGATTATAGTACAATGTTCTTTGTTTCGACTATGTATTTTCATGATGATGTTGATGGGTTGTGATTTATTATTACTTGATATATGTCTTGACAGATGCTATTGATGAGTTTACCTGAGTGTGGAGGACACATGACAGATTATAGATGTTTATGGAATCAATGGACCTCCTTGGAATCTAGATTGAGTCAAGGAGTGGATTGTATTCATTTGATTATTTCATTTATGCATATGTGACATATGATTGATTATAGTATGATTTTGTATATGGATCATTCACAGTGTTTCATCGATGGATGCAGGCTGACGATTGCTTGCTAATATGACTCACATAAGGAGTAAAGGGGTCATGCACAGAAAACCAGACATTGAGGGAGAGGTGTGGAAGAGTCCCTATCAAAGCCTACTAGCACTCCCGTCATGGCTCAAATTGTAGGTTGACGATTACCTAGTTCGAGAGGTCCACAATGTCATCAAGGCAGACTAAGACAATAGCTCGTGAATATTTCTAAGGGGTGCGCAATAAGGCAGATTCCTTATTCCTTAGAAGCCATTTTGTCTCTCACAAGGTCAACCGAGTGGAGTGTTGACTCCAAGGGTTGGAAAAACTACCAAACTGAGTCAAAAGGTGAGTGGCACCCTTCGAGCACAGGAGTACGTCTTGAAGGACACGTCACGTAATTTAAAAAGAAATTTGAGTCAATGAATCTAGGTGGCCTAGAAAACAATAAATTGATTTGACATTGCTAGATTTAAAATAATTAATTAATGAGTAATTTTATTAATTATAAATCCCCATAAAAGTATAAGCCTATTCTAAGACAAAACCTAATTCTAAGTTCAGTTAGGGGACTAAAATAAAATGTTAAATAAAATAAAAGATTAGAGATGAATCAATCTAAAAAAAAAGTGAGATAAATATAAATATTTGATATAATGCACATGTGTGCAAGAAAATACCAAAATGGAATTTTAAAATAAGAAAGGAATAAAGCATGAGAGAATAGGTGTACACATAGAATGGTATCTAGAGTTTAGCTACAACTAGTCTAACTAGAAGAAGACTCTTATTTTAACTCTAACTCAGATTTAGTAAGTAGTCAGTCATTAAATGAGAATCTGAGGAATAAAGAGACAACTAGGAACACATTTGGGAAATGTGAGGGAAATGGAATTTTAATTAAAATAAAATATGTAATTAATTGTGCAACTTGGGGAGAGGATGAATAATCCAAATTTATTTAATTAAGAAGATAATTAATTGTGCATGTGGACATGTGTCAGTGAGAAAATTCCTATAAAGAAAATGGTCTAGATGGGAAAGGAGGACACTAGTTATTGGTAAGGTTATGCTGCCAAATTATTTTTGACTCGTTTTACTTGTGAGAGTTGGGATACCAAGATTGATATAGAGCGGTGGCTCTACCTTGCGAGGCAATATTGGAGCTAGAGTATTTCTGGTTGTGTTTGCTTGACCCCTTTGCAGCTTGGGGGGCTAAGGGGGAAGAAGAGTACCCCTAGCGTTGGCTGGGAGGTATCGGTGAAGTCTCAATGATTGGCTAGAGGGAGAAATGAAGGAGAGCCATTAGTTGAAGAACATCTTCAGATTTCTTCGTCGTTGGTTACGATATTCTTATTCTAAAATTTGAATTTGTATTGAGATTTAATTTGTATAATAGGGTTCTGTAAATTCCCATAAACTGATTGTAATTATAAACTTGAATTGACAAGTCCTTGATAGTTTTTATTGAAATATAGAAGATAAATTTCTGAAAATTGTTGTCATCTTGATTTCTCAAATGATTAATGGTTGCCAGGATATATACATACAAAATGCTAATTTCTTAGTTGCTGCCAATGATTGCATATCAAATTTTTAATTAATTTATTATTTCCATAGATGTGATTTATGCAGAAATGTCTCATGTTGCATGTTGATAAGATTGTGCATTATATATGGTTGTGTTTGGGAAAACCCTGAAGAATGAATAACCCTTGTGATTACTAATTCGGATTTCAATTTCTGAGAACAAACTCTGTTTATGGTGTTGTCAAAATTTTTATTTATGTTGTTGTTAAACCTCTTCCCATATTGAAACTGTAGATTCGTTTTCAATGTGAAATGGTAGAATTTCTTGAAAGGATTTCATGAGGTTCTATAACTTAGTTGGTTTTCCGTTGTGACTCTGTGGGATTGTTTTCAAGATATTCTCGGTTCTGAAATCCCAGATATGTATAGTTAGTAGCTGTCAGTCTATTATCAGATCCGATTTGTTAGTTTTGTTAGCACAACTCTAATCTGTTTTAAAGGAAATTGACAGGGGATTTACATTATTTTCATGTAAGTTCGTAATTTTACGCTTGGTAAATTCCTCCTGGGTAAGAACAAGAACCTATTGCATAAGCACATGTACATTTATCGCCTCATCTCAAAAAATCATAATTTATGTGTGGATGCGTTTTTTGCAGTATCGTACTCCGTGGAACCTTTCCTCCTCTTGTCCCTCTCTCTCCCACGCCTTGATTGCTTATGACTTGGCTCTTGACCTTTGAACTCCATGCTTAAATTTTTGCGTGCAATTATAAAATTATGGTAACTCTGTGTGACTGTTGTCCCATCCTTGAACACCCCAAAATTTCAATTTGAGTGATGGTCCTTCCTCTTCCTTTGTCTTTGAAATTTTTATAAACCTTGATTTTGGTGTTCTATTGATTCCCTGTAGAAAATGATGTTGTGTGGAGAAATTTCTTCATGTAGAGTCCTTGCAAGCGATCTCCACTTTGGATGATTGAATTTAAAGATCTATGTATGTTAATTTATTTCTGGGAATGAAATTTTGGGGATTTACACTGCCCAAGCCTGTAGAAGCTTTTGAAAATGTCAATTGGTTAATTGTTGTCAAAATATTGTAGCTTTGTCATGTGGAATCTTTTGTTGTCTTTTAGGAAACAATCCCATAAATTAATTGAGCATTTACTATTCTGTTATTTTTTTTATTTTTCTGAATTTTAATTTTTAAGTATTATAATTTGTGGAACAAATTGGGGCTGCAACAATAACTTGACCTTCCTGAGTGCCTCTGTATTTATTTAATGTCCTTCCTTTAAGGCTTAACCATTTCCAAAATCCATTTGCTGCCTGCAAATTTTAAATTAGAATTTACCAGAAATTTAGTTTTGTTTTAAGGTCCAGAACGCGTGTAGGATCAGGTGTCGGATTAAGTTTTGTATGGCAACATCCCTCTTGAAATTAACAACTCTATTTAACCTATTTGTTTCTAGTTTCCCAATTTCTAGTTAACTGTTTTTGTATTGATTTTTCCACGTTTTAAAATAGTGGTAACATTCGTAGAGTTAACACCAAGAAGGGTGAGTTTTGTAATTGTTTGATTGACTTGGCATATACATATTCACTCACCTCTTACCTATCGTTGCCACTTTTTGACAGACCCTACATCAATTATTGTCCCTTCCTCTAAGGCTATGCAATTAATAAAATCGTTTTTGTTGCATGTTGAATTTAATTTAAATTATCATAATTCAATGTCGGATTAAGTGACGGATGGAGGGCCGAATTAAGTGTCAGATGGAGGGGAATATTAAGTGTTGGATGGAGGGCCAGATTAAGTGTCAGATGGAGGGCCTTATTAAGTGTAGGATTGAGGTTTGGACCGAATTTCAGATTTTTCTACACACCGGATCAGGGGCTGAGATAGATTCTGGAACTCCTTCGTGTTCCTTGCTATGGACATGTGATTTAGCCTCTGAATATTAATTATTTATGGTCAACTAATATTTGTCTTCCTAAAATTTTAAACAGATTTATAAGTTATCATGTGAGTGACTTATTTATGGTTTAATAAGACTTGATTTTCTTAATTCTTAAATGGATACGTAGGGTAGTTGACTTATATCATTTACTTATTATAGTTGGTCTTCCCTTAACTCCTTTAATGAATTCTTAAGATAGAAATTGCATCCTTATATATGGTTAAAATAAGATTTGGTCTTCCTCAATACCTTTGAATAGAATTGTAAGCTGCCATTGGATTCTTATATTATTGTTGGGTCTTCCTTTAGTTCTTGTAATTGGGTTTATAAGTCAACTTTGGGTTCTTCATTTTATTGTTTAATAAAACTTGATCTTCTTTAAATTATTCTTATATATGGATATGAAAGATAGCATATAATTTATATTATCTAATTCTTAAATTATGGGTTTGAAATTCTTATAGTTCTTGCAATGAAAATGTAAGGTAGTCTTGGAATCTTTCCATATTGCTTGTTATGATTGAATCTGTTTGTTCTTTTAAAATGGATATGCAAGCAGTAGACTTCTTATTAATTGATAATTATGATTGATTTATTATAGTTAAAGAGGATACTTAAAGTGGTATTGAATTCCGTATGTGGTGCTTAAGGAAGACATTAAATCTTCTTATGGGATTTTATGATTGGAATTGTACCTAGTATCTAAAGTACCTATGAATTATTAATTAAGATATATCATGTTAATAAGGTACATGGTTGAGTTACATAGAAGTTGTATTTATTACAAATGGTGAAAACTTGATTTGATGCTTGACTTGAACTGAGCCTGACTTGACAAGATACTAATGAAGATTGAATTAGATCTCTACCCATTCCTAATATTGTACTTATACTAATGGGTTTCTTATTAATATTTATGTATTAATTTCTTATTCGAAATTACACTTAAGCATTGCTTGAAAGATTTATTAAGTACAGTAGATTATTATTTGCACTATGATGAATTGATGATTAAGTATGTTGATGATTATATTCTTGAATAGAAGTGTATGATTGAATTAATGGGATTTAGATACTTCCTTATTCCTCATAACAATCACCAGTCCTGAGACCTTAAGTGGTCAAAATCAATCGGATGAATCCTGGACCTAAGCGTTGCTTATGTGTCTTAGAGGTCCTAACCATGCAGGATAGGTTGGGTGGGTAGTTTCCTTATGTTATATTCATGTGATATGGTTGTTGAATAATAGTGATTTTTCTTTCAGTTCATTTATGATGATATTGATTGTGGTTATTAAATTATGTTGTGATGCATTTCACTTGTCCTAACGTTTGTTTCAAAAACAATATTTACTCTATTCGTAACCATTATCTGTTGTCGTAATGGAGGGGTCGTTACACTCCTCCAATGTGAATTGGAGGAGTAACCTTTAACTCCCCTGATTCACATAAGGGGAGTTTCTCTCTTCACCGTCAATACCTTTACTTATTTCCCAAGTTTCCACTAACTCCTCCGATGGAATCAAAGGAGTTGATTCCAACTCCTTTGATTCCCATCGTAGGAGTTCCATCCAATTCTTCCAATGTATTCAGAGGATTTTGAGGCAAGTTCTCTAACGAACATCAAATAACTTCCCACTAATTTCTTCGATGTTCATCGAAGAACTTCCTCTCAATTCCTCTGACCATAACTACTCTACCGACTCAACATTAAATGTTCAACCCACTGATTCCTATATGTATCATTCCACAATGAAATTTCATTACCCTACTTAAACAATGTGAGAGGAGTTTCTTTCAGACCAACAGTGCATTAAGTCGTCAATATCGGATTTGTAGCCTATCAATACCCTCCAGGTGGCATTAGGTCAACAAAAATGTATGGGCATTCTTCCTCCTTGCTAGGGTTAGGGTTTTTATCCCTTTATTCATACTCCACTTTGTTTCTTTCTGCTTATGATTTTCCACATTGATCTTTTCCACTACCTTATCCTTATCCCACTCTGCAAACAATGGTTACCAAGCCCTGTTAACCTCTTGGAAAATATTTCACGACCTTCTTTAAATCTCCAAGTCACCCCTTCTAGTCATCCCTAAACAACGAGAAAGAATCCAATGAAGCCCCAACCCTAAAATATCTACTAAGCACCAAGCACGAAGTCGTGTTCCAATCCTAGTTCGATCCCTAAGTGCTAACTAGACTTGCATTCTCAAAGGTTTCCATCGAAAATGTTTCAATTAAATCCTTGAATACTCTCGAAAGAGTTCTAAACAACCTCTATGCACACACATTCCTCACTCGGGCCACTTAACAATAACTCCTTCAATCATATCGAAGGATTTCCCATTAACTCCTATGATATGATCAAAGGAGTTCCAAGTAATTATGTTGATTCTCATTCTGCTTCGGGAACACAAGTAACAACTCCTCCAATGTGTTATCAGAGTAGTTAGAGTTAACTCCTATGATTCACATCAAAGGAGTTGTTATTAACTCTATCGATCGAAGCTAATTCACTTCAGAAACCTTATCACAAACTCCTCTAATTTGCGTCGGAGTTAATATTTCAACCTCTTATTTTTCCTTTTAAGCACGCCTTTCACCAGTTCCTCCTTAAATTTCCACCAAGTTTCTCAAGTATTCCTGCCATCACTTTAATATCCTTAGATGATGACTCCCATCCCAGTGATGACACTAATTATTCCTATGGTAATTCAAACTCTTTAGTCACATTCAATTGCATGTTATATTCTAATATATGCACTAAACTCATCTTTCATTACAGGTTCAATTTTGTCACCTTGAAAGAAAACAAGAAAGGCATCTGCAGTCGAGGTCTCCAGTAGTGCCCAAAAAGCAAAGGGTAAACCAAAAATCGTTGGATCCACATATGATGATACGTCAGGACTACTGGAAAAGGATGGAGAAACATTGAAATGGCGAGAAATATACCATATGTTCAAAAAATCTAATTTCTCTGCCAAAGCTAAAGACCCAGAAAAACTTCAACTATTCAATAATATCAGGAAGTCAGACATCTTCAAAGTAGAAACACACCCAACCTTATTCTCATGTGTGGATTCCATTACATGGATCCTAAAGACCATAGATGTAAAAGGAAGATACATCTGTAATGCAAGGAAAGACCCTGTAGTAACCTGATTTTGAATTAACGTTTAAATTTCTTCCCAAATTTCTGTAATTTCTATAAGCCTTTAAAGAAGTAAAATTTTCATAATTTACAATTTATCTCAACACTTACGCTAACACTTACGCAAGTAGAATTTGGCAATAAGTCATTCATGAATTTGAATTTACATACCTCACTCTGATGCTATCCACAGCAGCTTGCTCCCTTTGCTTGAACCTGCTCCTTAGGACACCCCAAAACCAGCCACCCTACCGACTAGTACGCCTAGCCCTAGGACATCAATGGATGTCCTAGCCCTCCGAGCCCAAAACCTCTTCAGCCCCCCCGGTGCAC
>ML780921.1:1946341-1964529 GCA_009831015.1 Picea engelmannii
TTAATAATTAATCATTCATTAACCCTTATGTACACTATTTAATAATATCCAATTAGAAATATTATTTTATGATATAAATACAATTTAGATAATCTTTAGGATTATTATTAAATTAATCATCTTAATAATTAAGGGTCATTACAGACCCCATAGCGTCATACAGACCAGAGTATTTGGCCAAGTGTTATCATATTGAGAAAGGAAGCAAGAGGCTAGATAACAATCTCCTTAGTGAGTTTGAGTACACGCCAAAGGACATGTTCCCAAAATGGTATAGAGAAAAAAAAAATTCAAGTATAGACCTAAAAGTGGATATCCCACAAGTTCCCTAAGAAGACCTTACCAGTACTTAGTATCCATGTTGTGCAGATTATATGGGGAACATGACGCATCACAATTATCCCTATATTACATGCCTCTAATATACTACTGCACAGATGAGGGATCATCGTCCAGCTGGGAAGACATCCCATCTGAGAATCTCATGGTGGCCATATCTGCGGTAAAGGAAGCCCAACTAGGAACATCTCCAAGCTTCCATATGTCTTCATACTTGTTGGAAATCATGTGCACAAATACCAAATACCCTAGGATGGGGTGGAGGTGGAAACCATCTGATCCAATAATTCATGTATATTATAAGGTTCTTTGGGAGAACAAGTACCGCATGGAATACAAAAGGATATGCGAGCACTTTCTGGCCCCATTATACAAGTTCATTTTATGCACCACTCCCCCATGCATGACTGACAAATCCATAACGGTCATAAGGTGAATTGGGGATTGGTATCTCATGGAGTACGACACTTATATAAAGGTATATGGTGCAATGAAACCACCCCATCTTCTTCCTCGGTTTGTACCCAACAAGATCTTACTCCAAGAAGTGGCATACCAGACCATCATACATGGAGTTGGAGGAATGTTATACCGATTGAAGAAAACAATTTGTTCTTTGTTTCCATTGTATCTTGGAAATTACTTCTTCAAAAATACTAAGTAGGCCCATGCATAGGTAAATACCTTGTTGTCTTATCGCTTTGGGGAAGAGTGATACAGGAGACTTGACCCTAAGAACACTGTGAGAGAACATTTCAAGAAGATTGGTTTGCCTTGGTAATATACCACACATCTTTGGGAGGAATAAGAAGTGCACCAAAACGCCTGGACCTACGACGATGTCATCTTCAATAGGTGTGGCCAACTAAGAAGAAGGATCACAGATGAAGAAAAGGCTAGAGAGGAAGCCAAGAATAAATCAAAGGAACAATAAGTTGAGAAATATCCTTTTACTTCCTCTTTGATACATTCAATTTTAGCAGAAGAGGTAGAAGAATGAATGACCAATAAAAAGAGAAGGAACAAAGAGAGAGTATTAAAAATGAAAAATGATGTAGGAAAGAAGAATCAAAATATTGATGCAGACAAGGCCAGGGATAAATCCAAGGCAGAGGGAAAATCTATAATAGAGAGAGAAATCAAACAAAAGGAGAAAGCAACAAGGGAAGAAACAACAAGAGTTGCAACAGAACAATCAGAAAAGGAAGCTAAAGAGGTAGCCCGTAAAGTGGTTGAGGTTGAGAGACAACAAAAAGAGGAAGAATATAGAGGGGGTAACACTCACCCAATGGAAATGGATGTCCTAGAAATGTCTAATGCATATATAGGAACATATATATCAGGTGGCGATTTAAGGCTTGGGCTCTGGGAGCCATTCCAACCAAGTGAGGTACTTGACTTAAGGAGCTTCACCTATGACAACAAGATAGGTTGAATTGTGCAAGAACACATGAAGAAAGTGTCGGTGACAAAATGAATGCCAATATCAGTTGTCACACACGTTACTATGACTAGATATGTAAGGGAAGATCCCATAGCTACAACTACATATGAATCTACATTTTTGAATGCCAATGTATACAAAATTCAGAGACTTTACCAACAGAATGAAGAGAAAGAAGAAAAGATCAAGGAGTTGGAAGAAAATCTTAAGCAAGTCATGATTGATGAAAGAAGCCTTAAAAGTTTCAGGGTTAGTGTTGAAAAGGTAAAAAGTGATCTAGAAGAAGACATCATAGACATGTAACCTCACCTGCACCTCTTTCAAGACATAGTTGTGACAATCATTGAGTAGAATAATCAGATATAGAAAAATATGACACAGTAAAAAACCATTCGAGAAGGAATTGACAACATTGACATATGGATTGAAAAAAATATCGACACACCTCCAGAATTATATAGACCATCAAAATCATATAGAAAAAAAACTTGTATGTGCTTGACCATTGTCAACGGGTGGGGAAGAAATCTGATACGGAGGTCACTAAATCACTGGAAATATGCTCAAGGATACACAATGCTACACATGAATTTCTCAAGAGAATCAAACTACCAAAGCTAGATGAGCTAGGAAAAAATATTGTGACAAAGGAGCTAGTGGAAAAGGTGCATGATAACACAAATCAAAGGAGAGAAGTGGTTGAAGCAACCACTACCATCACCATTGACCTCATAGATCAACACTTGTTGCAACCGGTAAAACTCCATAACATGATACAAGATTTCATGACCATGATAGTAAAATACATGAGCACCTTGCAAGATAGTATGGCCATGAACAATGCATATTTGGAGCATTTAGTTTACAGAAGAATCATATCCTTGTTTGACCGACTAGAAATATGGAAGGCATACATCAGGGACAAAACTTGTGAATAAAGAAAAAATAGTGATGACAACACCTTTCTTGTATTTTGTCCTTTTCTCAACCAACCTCAATTTTTTCCTTATTATACACTTGTAATTGAGAATAGGAAGCTGAACCATTTTTGTAACCGCTTCTTCAAGAAGAAGGTGAAGAGTCACCTAGGAGTTACTTATAAAATTTTATAAAGTAGAGTAGAGGCCCATTTGGAAAGGGATTTTGGCTCTTCAAACATTGTCTATTTCTGAACTATTTTGGGAACACAGTGTCAATTAAATCTGAAGAGTTTTTCTTTGGAGTTTTCATGTATTACTCCTAAAACTGCTAATAAGGAGAAGCCCTCAAGACTAGATTTTGGAGAAGGAATTCTTTTGTATGACACAATATAAGAAGTGAATTATTTCAAGTGAAGATGAATTTTTTTCATGTGAACTGTAAGAATGCTAGTTTATTTATGGATTAATTATTATGCAATCGGTGATATTCTATAATTTTAAGTTTTTCTTCGAATATCTTTATGCCTTAAAATTTCTGAGTTGTTAATGTGTGAATTGTTTTAATTTGGACTAATATGGTTATATGTATGTGTACACACTTGTTTATGATTCTTCTCTTCTATTCCAGCTATCTGTGTAGGATTTTATGCAGGATTCAATTTCATTTTCAACTCGTTGGTTACTTTAGTTTTCTCCTAGCTAGGATAGATTAGATTAGATTAGTAATAGATTATTTTTCATTTAATAGATAGTATTTATATACATATTTTTATTAAATATCCACTCATCATCCATCCTCATTGGCAAATCGGTCTGTAACCGGCCAAAAACCCCAAAAATAGTATCAATGGTAGCTAGGCCAAATTCCAGATGGGACTCCTAATCCAAACAGTGCTTAGTCTGGTTGGGACCGTGTACTAGGGAGTGCCCCTTGCTGTTGTCGGGAAAATTTAGACCCATCAACACCACCATATCCTACACTAGGTCATAGTAACTTAACCTATCCAACCCTAAAATAGAATATTCTTACACTAACCTACCTTACCTACACTAGATTTCACTACCCTATCCTAGAATAACCTACCTTACTCTAATATATCCTACCCTAACTTAACATAACCCACCCTACCCCAACTTATATTTCCGTAGCCAAACCTTACCTAACCTATCCTAACCTAGCATATATTACCCTAAAATAGACTGGATTAGCAAGGTATAACATTACTCCTTTGTAACCTAGCTAATACTAGCCTATATTAACTTACCCAACACTAGCTTACCCTACCCTAACATACTTAATAATACACTAACAATATCCTACTAGGTTCAATATCGAGCGCACATAGAACTGACGTTCGATCCCTAATGTCATTACACTATGGTGCATTCAATGTATTCATATTACCATTACCAAGCACACCACCTTGTTATGTGTACTATCCTAATCCTTAGTAAGAGGTAGTGAGTGTAACTGTTGACTCACTAAAGTATTTTACACGTTAGGGTATATAAATAATAGGGCTTGTAGTATCTATGTTTTATATAGGTTAGGGTTTTCATGGGTGTTGATGGCCAAAATTGACCATGATCAACATCATAAGGAGATCACCCGATCAGGGCCCCGATTAGGCCCTTATTCGTTTGGTGTGGTGATTCCGACCAATATGAGGGTTTGGTAACCTCTTATAAATTGCTCCCCGAAAGGAGACTTTCCTTGTATCTCTTTAATCTAGAATGTGGAAAAGAAATGGCTTAATCTAACTCTATTCTAAAGCTAAACTATCCTTACTAGGACATACAAGTAGTTCTTTTATCCGAGTTAGGAGCAAGGAAAATAATAGGAAAATGAGAATGAGATATTGTAAGCTATCAAAATGTGGAAATAGTTCATACATCTTGACAACTATTAATGCAAATACACATTACACTTAGCTCAGTAAATAGTTACTGAGAAAAGAATAATTGTGCATACTAACTCTCAGTTGTGGAGGATCAATTGAACATGAAATAAAGATATATTTTTAAAACTATGGAAACAATTCACATAATCAAACAATCATTAATACAAATACATATGAGAAATCAACCTAGTAAATAGTTATTAAACCAACCATGAAAAGTAGTTTATCAATGGTTTTAAGCAAACATAACTTTGCATAAATCGACAACACTGCACATAATGCAAACTTATATTCATCTAGAATAGAATTTAAACAAAAAAAAGTGAATTCTTTCATTATCTCTAATGATGATAACAATATCAAAATCAATTACAATAGAAAGACCCCATGGTCTTCGAACAAGTCTCCTAAGCTTGACAATAGTGCACAAGCTCATTGTTACTCATTTCAAACTCTATACGCATATGATATCATGAAAGAAACTGTATCAATATAAGTTTCTTCATGCCTTAATCTCAATATTTTTTCCTCTAGAATCATCCAACATTCTCCCTGATCACTGAATTTCAAAGAAGAAGCCTTTGCGACAGCGTAAGCCTCCTTTCTCCTAGTCCAACCTCCTTTTTCCTTTGATGCTCATCTTTTTTTTATAGGTGTATGAGTTTGTTTTACTTCCCCTTAATCTTAGGATCCAATATCTCCATCATAACCTACAATCAAAACAAATCAATTAAATCAATGAAAATCAAATAAAATCTTGTTAAATTCTAATTATAATAAAACTAAAACTAAAATAAAACAAACATATAAAAATACTACATTTCAGTCCTAGGTAGACCCTTAAGGCTCTAGTATTTTTATCTTTTTTTAATTCTACATTTTATTCCTAGGTAGACCCTTAAGGCTCTAGCATCTAAACTACATCTCTAATACCATGTGTAAGACCTATCCATGAGATTCTATAAAGTAATATTTGTTAATTTATAGACACATGATATTTGAAGTAAACAAAATTTTGTTCTTTAAATGGAATAACAGAAATAAAACAAAATGCATACTACGAAAAATACATCCTCCTTAGTTTGTTGAATTTGATTAGTTGTAATGTAGTCCAATAAGTAGTAGGAAGATTCTTCCAAGCATTTTTTCCCACTTACCTAGAGTGAAACAACACAATTATTCTCTCAGCCAACTAAGAGCCTAGCCCCATGACTCCAAGAAAAACAATGCATCTCTTCTCTCTTTCCCCTAAGAATATTATCGCAAGAAATATTTATTCCATAAAGTATCTAGACTCCCCCATGATCCAACCTTCCAACCTCCATTTTCTCCCTTCCTTTTTCCCCTTTTCCATCCCACTCTTATCTCCATTGTTCTTTCCCAAAAAGTTAAGATAAACATCAAAATATAAAATGATTTATATAAAATAATATTAAATAGAATGCAAAGTCATGTAACTTGAAAATTGTCCCTAGAACTTATGATAAGTCACCATTCCCAATTAAATCATCATACCAACCAACAATGAAAGTTAATAAATGTATCTAGTGCTACCAAATGTTTATGAAATATTAGTAAAATAAACAATGAATGTATCTAATGCTACGAAGTAATAAAACCATTAAATCCAATAGTTAATAATCTAATTTAATAAGTGTAATATCCCGCTCTTGCAGGCACTGAGAGAACTTATTTTTTAGGACACTTGCTTGCAAGTGATCCAGGTTATTATACCATTGGTCGTTTTGATTATGTTTATGAGATATGATGGACTTGATGATATGTTATTTTTTTCTATTTACATAGACATGTTTTATTGACTAGGTTCTCCTGAGTGTGAAAGACTTTGGACATTGAGGATGTAGAGGTATCGATGAAACCCCTTGGACTCCAGACCGAGTCAGGGAGTGGACTGTTGGGTTGAATGTTGTTGATGTGACATATGCACATATGATTAGATGTTATGATGATTGATAATTATGTTGACATGATTCGTTGATGGATGCAGGTTGACGATAGCTTGTCGACCAGACTCACATGTGGAGTAGAGGGGTCACGCATGACAACTGAAGACTTTGAGGGAGAGGTGTTGCAGCATCCCTACCATAACCTACTAGCACTCATGTCGTGGCTCGAACTATAAGTTAACGATTACCTAGTTCGAGAAGACCCACGATGTCATGAGAAAAGACTGTGGCAGTCGCTCACGATGATTCTAAGGGGCACGCAATAAGGCATGGGCCTTATTCCTTAGAGGCCCTTAGTCTTCCACAAGATCACTTGGCGGAGTATTGACTCCAGGGGTTTGATGTCTACCAAGTCAGTCAAGAGGCAAGTGGCATACTTGGAGGACGTAGTGCATCCTGAAGGGCACATCATGATTTTAATTGGTAAGTGAATAAACCTAGATGGCCTTAAAATGAATTATGTGATAAGTAAGATTTAAAAACAATTTCCCTAATAAAAATGTCGCCCAACCTAGTGAAATTAAAATCTAGGTCTAAGTCGAACATGTGTTCAAAAATAATAATAATAATAAATAATAAACATGTAACAAGAAGGGGGTAAGAAATTCAAATTATTTATTAAAGTCAAAATTTTAATAAAGGATTAAAACTTTAAAAAAAGGGGAAATGGTTGTTTTTATCTATTTTTGCTAATTTAATTTTAGTAAAAAAAAAAAGAGGGTAAATGGTTGTTTCATCTACACTTGCTAAATTAATTTTTAATTAAAGAAGAAAAAGGGTAAATGGTTGTTTTATCTACACTTGCTAAATTAATTTTTAGTTAAAAATGAAAAAGAGGGAAACTTAAAAGAAATAGGAAACTTAAAGAAAAAGGGGAAAACTAAAGAAAAGGGGAAATGTAAAGAAAACGTTGAATGTCTAACTTAGTAAGGAATCTTGCCTCGGGAACTTGCTATTTATGAACTCAACTAGGAATTAAATAAGGCGTAAGTCATTTAAGATTTGTAAGGGAATTTTGGGACACCAAGGAGCATTTTTAGGAATGCTTTTAGGTGGGTGAGGGAAATAGGAGTAATTAATTGTTTTATAAAATTAGTTTTCTAGTGCAACTAGGGGATCAGGGGACATGTGTACAGAGGAGGTTTTTCAAAATTAATTTAATGAAAAAGGAATTTAATGAGAATTGGGGAAACAAATGACTTGAAAACTCTATAAAAAGGATGGAGGAGGAGTATGGATCTCATATTTTTGCGTAATGTTACGCCACTGAATTTGTGTCTTGATTGAACTTCTCTTGTGAGAGTTGGGATACCCATTTTGGGTAATGAGTGGTAGCTCGACCTTGGGAGGCGAGCTGGGTGCTAGAAGTTCTATGGAATTGTTTGTGTGGCCCCTTTGTGGCTCAGGGGGCTCAGGGGGAAGAAGAGTACCCCTAGAGGTGGCTGAGAGGTACTGGTGAGGTCACATCAGTCATCAAGCGGAAGCTGGATGGAGAGCGCATGGGACAACAACTTCGGAGCATTCATGTTTGACTAAGGTATGTCTATTAAAGTTGTTACTTGCAATAAAATTTAATTTACGCATGTTATTTTTCTGTGCTCGGTTGAAGATCTTATTTCCATGAGATTTATTACACCTGCCTTCCTGCATTATTTGTAATCCCCCCTTGCTCACTATATTCTGAATTGATTTCCCTTGGAGAACCCAACCTTTGATTGCAATGACTTCTCAACGTTGTTTTTATTAATTAATGCAAAGAAAATTGAGTTTTTACCTTCTGTCCCTTATCCATTAGGTTATTAGTCTGTGCCTGAGCAGTCGGCCAAGAGTCGAATCAACGGTTGTCACTCCAGTGTTTAAAGACCTATAGATTCAAATGCCCTGCTTACCTATGCATGGATAATAAGCGAAGGATAAATTTTGCCCATCCATCTATCCCTTACTTATCTCTATGTTTTTCTCTAATGATTAATCTCTAATCCTTGCTCCTTCTTGTGATTGAGTAACTATGTGTTTGTCGATTCATCTCTGATCGATCCATATCTACGTTTTCTTGTGGATGATTATCTCTGCGTTCCATATCTAATCAATTTCTTGGCATATTATCTCTACGATTTCTTGTCACATTATCCCGTGCTTGTTTGGTATATTGACCGTGATTTACATATTATTGACTGTGATTTAATATCACGAGAATGATTCTAATATTCAAAAATGATTTTACTATTTAGAATGAATGTAATACTCAGAAGCAATTTTACTATCCAGAATGATTTTAATATTCAGAAGCAAGTTCATATTCAGAAACAATTTTAAATATTCAAAAACGATTTTACTATTCAAAAATGATTATGATTTTAATATTCAGAAAAAACTTTACTATTCAGAATGATTTTAAAATTCAGAAGCAAGTTTCATATTCTGAAATGATTTTATTATTCAGAAAATGGTTTTTAATATTCAAAAATGATTTAATATATAGACAACGATTTTTTTAGTTCTTGATTAAAAGGAAGTGAATCTACACTTTGAATGATTGTGTTTTTAACCTTCGAATGACAGTGAAAATTATACTTGAACAAGAACGAAATTACACTTTGATTGACTATGTTTTTAACCCTTGAATGGCAATTAAATTACACTTTGATTGACTGCGTTTTTAACCCTTGAATGACAATGAAATTATGTTGATTAACATTGATTTATTTCTAGACGGTTTTCTTGGCATGTGACACAACACTCACCCCATGATTTTAGGGGCATTTACACAGTGGGTACACCACGATTTTCGTGGCATAATACCCAGCACTCACACCACTAATTTCGTTGCACGACACACAACACTCACGATAAGATTTTTGTGGCACATTACATAGCATTCACCATATGTTTTTCGTGGCACATTACGCAGTATTCACCCATGATTTTTATTTACACAACGTTTGATAGGCTTTAATGGATAGCGTTTGAAATGGCTACGGTTGATAGGATATAACAGTAAGCAATTTTTTATAATATAATAGACAACATTGTTATAAATTATAATAAACAACGATCTTGCATTTATTGGGTATGACAACAATCGTGTATACATGGATGGTTGGCAGTGATTTCAATAAACACAATAACCCTTTATATGACAACGAATTACATAACAACAAATTATCTAGACAACATTATATATGATTAATCCCTTACTTAGTCAGTGAATTATATTGTCATTTCCTTTATATTGTTAATTCTTTATTAATGGACAATGATCACTTGGTTGTTGACAGTTAGCACATGGATTTATTGATTGATTTCTTATTAATAGATAGCACTTGGTTAGACAACATTAATGTTCGTGATTCTATTAATGGACATGGTTAGACGACATTAATAACACATGATTTAGTAAAGGACAAAAATATTATTATGGGACAGTGACATCATTGGTAGACATACGTTTACTAATTGACAGAGACATAATTAATAAATAGCAATTTTATTATATTGTTTCTGTTTAAAGGATAGCGAAATCACACTTAGGAATTACTTATATATGTTTCAGTTTGTAAATACAACGACTTATATTGTTCAAAGATGTGTTTCATTTTGGTTCAGTTTAAAGGATAACAAACTCCTCCTTAGGAAAATACTTATCTGATATTGGAATTGGAAAATAGTTACAATGAGTTAATCATTTGATAATAATTATTTTAATCTGTACATATTGATGTATGTTTGCAATAGAAATTGTTGCGCAAGGAATTTAATGTGATGTATGAATGTTATAGTCATCAGATTCCATTGCGTCTTGTTGACTTGTCGATTTGGTGCTTGGGTTAGACGTCATGCGTTTGACAGTTAATTCGGTCTCCTAGCACGTTGAATTTTTCTTGGGTTATTGGTCTAGATGTGTTATGTTGCACCTTGGTCACTATCACGCCTAACGCCTGGTGACAACATGATTCTGATGAGGGGAGCCTACCCGTCCGATGGATAGATGCGAATGATAACCCGGTCGAAGTCCTGTGCTTCCTGATGTGGGCGTATCGTTCATTGTAATTGATGTTGGTACTTGGTTTTGTAATGCCTTAATGCATTGGGTTGCGCATCGTAAAGGTTTCTAGATATTGGTCGTCGAAGTCGTTGTGTCGGGTTTGTTGATGTTGTCCTTCAGTTGGTAGGTGTTGTCTTGCTTTTGTCTGGTGGGTAGTTCTTTTTATCTATCTTTTAATTATAACATGTTTCGTCCAGTTTCCTGATGTGCCAGTGTCTGAGTCGTTGTTTATTGTTTCTTGATCTATGTGCGATGTGCTCATCGTCAAGTTGCATTTTTTAACTGTTGTCATTTTTCCATCCTGCTTTAAAAAAAAACAACATTTTGTGTTGTGTCGCATGTAGTCGTAACGATGGGGTCGTTACATATGGTATCAGAGCGAGGTTCGACCCACGACTTGGGATCACTATGACTTTCATTGATTTGATTTTTGATTATAAGGTTGCTAACTAATTTGATTTGTATTCATGTAGGTAATCATAGTTAGAGGATGTCACGAAGGAAGACAATGGGGTGCTAGGGTAGGAGGCACGACACCCCCAGTAGCATCCACGCCAGAGGGTTCTAACCCCCAGGGAGACGAACAGGTTGTCAGGAAGGAACAGATAGTGATGGGTGATGTGGTTGGGATGATGAGGTCCTTTCAACAGATGTCTAAGGCACTGATCAACCGTTTGGATAGATATGAGGCTAGGGTTCCAACACCCCCTGAGGGTCCACCGTGCACTTCGGTCAGTACAGGTATCATTCACCGTGAACTCGAGAAGGTTAAATTTTTTGAGTTCTTTAGTGCCCTAGACGGCACAGCCGCCGAGGCATGGTTGGAGAATATGGTAATGTGTTTTGCGCTTCATGAATATACCTCCAACATGAAGGTACACATGGTGGTATTTCAAGTGAAAGGGAGCGCTCTTCTATGGTGGAAGACGCTCCTGCCGCAATTGAACATGGTCATCGAAGACGTGTCATGGGAACTGTTTGAGGAGTGGTTCCGAGAGAGTTATATATCGAAGGAATTCATTGAGCATTATCTCAACGAGTTCAATGTATTGAGATAGGGAGGTTGTACTGTTCTCGAGTACGAGGCCCATTTTATGGAATTGCTTCGGTATGCTCCGCACCTGAATACCGAGAAAATTAAGGCCAACAGGTTATTGCTTGGCCTTAATGTCAGCATTTGTGCAAAGGTTAGGATTCAGATGCCTCAGACCTTACATGATTTCATCCAGAAGGCCCTCATAGCAGAGGAGGAGCTTATCAGCGAGGTTCAGAGCCAGACTCCAGTGAGACCAGCAGGGCAGGTGTCATCTAGTGGGTCGTTGCATCAGACACCATCTAGGAATTCACCAGGATATCATGGCTTCTAGAGAGGCTCCACTTTCACTACACCTCAGAGATCAACACCTCAATAGCGGACTCCTTACCAAGGACCACAGCACCAACAACAACGTCGACCGCAACAACAACAATTTAGGCCTATTCAACAGAACAGACCAAGATTCCAAGCTGGTGGGCCGTCAGCTTCTACTTCAGGTACCAGGAGTAATCGACCGAAGAAAGGGTGTTGGACATGTGGGGAGCCATATTACTAGCACGAATGCCCAGCGGAGAGGATTAGATCATCTGGATCAGTCGAACCCACTACCATGGGAGATTTTGGTAAGGCCCATCAGATTCATGTAGCAATGAACAATCATCAGGCAAAGCACCAGTCGATTGTGCTGGAGACGTCAGGTACCATCGTTGACCAGACCCTTAGTATTTTGATTGATCCAGGTGCTACAGAGAGTTTCATTTTTGGTGCAACACTAAAAAGAATTAAGGTAAAGGCATTCGAATAGGATGAGTTTAGCTTTGTAGAAATGGCTTTGGGAGCCAAATAGAAGGTTGGAGGGAAGGTTACGATTTGTAGCCTTAACTTGGGAGATTTTTTCACCAGGGCCAACCTGTACGTCATGATATTAGGATCTTATGACATCATGATCGGTATGTACTGGTTGGAATTGCATGAGGCGATACTCAACTGTAAGACGAAACAATTAATCTTGGTCGATGATGAGGGACAGAGACACATGATTGTAGGTCGGAACCAGGAATTTTCCATGAGGTTCATCTCTTCCTTGCAGATACGGAAGAGAATGCACAAGTGATGTAAGCTTTATGTGATCCTTGCGTTAAACGAGAAGGGAGTAGAGGAAGGTCTATAACACCTTCCGATGGTGAGAGAGTTTGCAGACGTCTTCCCTGAGGAATTACCTGGGATGCCACCAAAGAGGGAATTGGAATTTACCATAGACCTAAAACCAAGGACTGAACCTATAGAAAGAACTCCTTATCAGATGTTAACCCCAAAGTTACAGGAGTTAAGAATGCAATTGAAGGAGTTGTTGGACCTGGGACTTATACGTCCAAGTGTGTCACTATGCGGTGCACCGATTATCTTCATATGGAAGAAGGATGCGTCATGGATACTTTGCATTGACTATCATCAATTGAACAAGGCAACGATCAAGAATCAGTACATGTTGCCAAGGATTGATGATCTTTTCGATCATATGAAATGAACGACGGTGTTTTCAAAGATCGATTTCCGATCAGGGTATCACCAGTTATGGATAAAGGAGGATGACATCCATAAGACCGCCTTTAAGATGAGGTTTGGACATTATGAGTTTATTGTTTTACCTTTTGGACTGACAAACGCCCCTAGGGTATTGATGAGTTTGAAGAATAAGGTGTTCCCCGAATTCTTGGGCAAGTTCATCCAAGTATTATTGACGATATTTTGATTTACTCTCAGACATTGCAAGAGCATGACGAGCACTTGCTCTAAGTAGTACAGTGTCTGTGAGAGAACAAATTGTATGGAAAAATGTCTAAATTCTCATTTTATCAATCGAAGATTCACTACTTGGGGCATGTCATCTTTGGCGTGGTATCGTTGTGGATCCAGCAAAGGTTAAGGTTATTATAGAATGGCCTACACCGACTAATGTCCTAGAAGTGCATAGATTCATGGGTTTAGTGCGATACTATCGACGACGTCGAGGGTTCCTCAAGGATAGAAAATCTGATTACTGAATTGCAGAAGAAGAAAAATAAGTTTGTTTGGACCGAGAAATACATGGAGGCTCAACGAGCTGTTGACAATGACACTAATACTGAAGGTCCCTGACATGGATCCAGACTTCTTGGTATGCACTGACACATCCAAGGAAGTCTTAGGCAGATTCTTGATGCAAGATGGTTGAGTGATCGCTTACATCTCAAGAAAGTTGAGAAGGCATGAGGAGAACTATGCAACGCACGATTTGGATGTTATCCATTTTTTATGCCTTGAGAGTTTGGAGGCACTACCTTATTGGACGAAAATTTGAACTGAAAATGGACCACTGTGGACTACAACACATCTTTACGCAAAGCGACTTGAACGCGCGACAACGACGTTGTTCAGAATTGCTTAGCGAGTACAATTTCGAGATCACTTACATAAAGGGAACAATGAACAAAGTGTTTGATGCGTTGAGTCGTAGATCGCGCATATTTTCGGTGATGCCTCTTCAGACGAATCTACGTGAAAATATTCTAACTTTACAACGTGACGATGACTAGTACAAGGAGGTCAAGGATTTTATCAGAAAAAACACAATGATAGTACCAAGATTTGAGGGATTTACGTTGGACGACGACGGATTATTGAGATTTAAAAATTGAATTTACATAGCATTGAAAGACGAGTTGAGGAGTTTGATTCTAAACAAGGCTCACAGAGCAGTGTACATGGCACACCCGAGAGTCACGAAGATGAGGGAAAACCTTAAACTTTATTCTTTTGGAAAGGAATGAAGGAAGACATATTCAACTACGTGACAAGATGTCTAGAATGACAGCAGGTGAAGGTTGAACATAGACATCCAGCAGGATTACTACAGCCACATGTTATTCCGGAATCGAAATGGGAGGTCATTTCGATGGATTTCATTGTTGGATTTCCACTTATGGTAAGGAGAAACAACTCAATTTTTGTGGTAGTCGACACTTTGAAGAAGAGTGCTCATTTTATTCCTATGCATATGACGTATCAGGCACCTGACATAGCTATAGTTTTCGTTAGCGATATTGTGAGGTTGCATGGCATGCCTAAGAGGATTATATCTGATCGAGGATCGATGTTTACTGGACAATTTTGGACTAGTTTCCAAAAGGCCTTGGGAACCCAACTTGAATTTAGTACCGCATATCACCTGAAGACAGACGGGAAGACCAGACGAACAAACCAAAACTTGGAGGACATGTTGCGCATGTACGTGATGGACCAACAGAAGCGTTGGGAGGAATTCCTGCCACTGGTAAAATTCGCATATAACAAAAGTTATCAAAGCACCATTAATATGGTGCCTTTCGAGTTTCTTTATGTGGGACCATGTCAGGGGCCTTTGATTTGGGATCGGCTTGAGGATAGGGTCCTGGTGGGACCAGAAGCAATCCAAGAAATGGAATATAAAATGACAACTATAAGACAAATGATTAAGGAAGCGCATGATCGGTAGAAGACTTATGTCGATGCGCATCATGTCGATCGTAGTTATTAAGTTGGCAATCGAGTCTTCTTGTGAGTGAAACCGCATAAGAGTTCGATCAAGTTTGGAAAGGATGCTAAACTCTCTCCTAGGTTCATGGGACCTTTTGAGATTGTGGATAAGAAGGGGCCCATGGCCTATAGAATAGTGTTGCCTGATTCTTTGAGGCATATGCACAATGTTTTTCATGTATTTATTTTGAGACATTATATTAGTGATCCTACACACATTATTGACATGATTTCCTTGCAGGTATCTGACAAGGGTGCTCTCACGGCTGAGAAAATAAGCATCCCAGACCATCGCATTCGACAACTACGACGTCGAACAGTAGATCAGGTCAAGGTCCAGTGGGAAAACTATAGTCCGCACTTGATGACCTGGGAGGACGCATATGATATGTGTTAGTGGTTCCCATTTTTGTTTGATAGATAGACTTATGATACTGTGATACATTTTATTTCGGCACTTATATACTGTGAAACTTCAAGATGAAGTTTAGACCAAGAGGGGGTGTATGTAACATCCGTCTCTTGCGTGCACTGAGCGAAATTTTTCTTTGAGGACGCTTGCTTGCAAGTGATTCAGGTTATTATACTATTGGTCGTTTGATTATGATTATGAGATATGATGGAATTGATGATATGTTATTTTTTTGTATTTACATAGACATGTGCTATTGACTGGGTTCTCCTGAGTGTGTAAGACTTTGGACATTGATGATGCAGAGGCATCGATGAAACCCCTTAGACTCTAGATTGAGTCAGGGAGTGGACTGTTGGGTTGAATGTTGTTGATGTGACATATGTACATATGACTACATGTTATGATGATTGATTATTATTGCTAACATGATTCATTGGTGGATGCAGGTTGATGATAGCTTGTCGACCAAACTCACATGTGGAGTAGAGGGGTCATGCATGACAACTAGAGACCTTGAGGGAGAGGTGTGGCAGCAGCCCTGCCATAGCCTACTAGCACTCTCATCATGGCTCGAACTGTAGGTTAACTATTACCTAGTTCAAGAATACCCACGATGCCATGAGGGAAAACTGTGATAGTCACTCACAATGATTCTAAGGGGCATGCAATAAGTTAGGGGCCTTAATCCTTAGAGGCCCTTAGTCTCCCATAAGATCACCAAGTCAATAAAGAGGCGAGTGGCACCTTTGGAGCACGTAGTGCGTCTTGAAGGGCACGTCGTGCAAGGAAAACAAAAAGAGACAAGTGGCACCCTTGGAGCACGTAGTGCATCCTGAAGGGCATGTCGTGATTTTAACTGGTAAGTGAATAAACTTAGATGGACTTAAAATGAATGATGTGATAAGTAATATTTAAAAACAATTTCCTTGATAAAAATGTCGCCCAACCTAGTGAAATTAAAATCTAGGTCTAAGTAGAACATGTAAAAAAATAATAATAATAATAATAACAAATAAACATGTAACAAGAAGGGGGGTAAGAAATTCAAATTATTTATTAAAGTCAATTTTAATGGAGGATT
The DNA here is from genome assembly GCA_009831015.1 of Picea engelmannii. NCBI lineage: Eukaryota > Viridiplantae > Streptophyta > Pinopsida > Pinales > Pinaceae > Picea > Picea engelmannii. Next base: position 1,963,045 of record ML780921.1, read on the forward strand.
AAAATTTTAAAAAAAGGGAAATGGTTGTTTTTATCTATTTTTGCTAATTTAATTTTAGTAAAAAGGAAAAAAAGAAAAAAAAAAAGAGGGTAAATGGTTGTTTCATCTACACTTGCTAAATTAATTTTTAATTAAATAAGAAAAAGGGTAAATGGTTGTTTTATCTACACTTGCTAAAATTATTTTTAGTTAAAAAGGAAAAAGAGGGAAACTTAAAAGAATAGGAAACTTAAATAAAAAGGGGAAACCTAAAGAAAAGGGGAAACGTAAAGAAAACGTTGAATGTCTAACTTAGTAAGGAATATTTCCTTGGTAACTTGTTATTTATGAACTCAACTAGGAATTAAGTAAGGAGTAATTCATTTAAGATTTGTAAGGGAATTTTGGGACACCAAGGAGCATTTTTAGGAATGCTTTTAGGTGGGTGAGGGAAATAGGAATAATTAATTATTTAATAAAATTAATTTTCTAGTTCAACTAGGGGATCGGGCAACATGTGTATGGGGGAGGTTTTTCGAAATTAATTTAATGAAAAAGGAATTTAATGAGAATTGGGGAAACTAATTACTTGAAAACTCTATAAAAAGGATGGAGGAGGAGGAGTATGGATCTCATCATTTTGTGTAACGTTACGCTGCTGAATTTTTGTCTTGAATGAACTTCTCTTGTGGGAGTTGGGATACCCAACTCGGGTAACGAGTGGTAGCTCGACCTTGCGAGGTGAGCTAGGTGATAACAGTTCTTTGGTATTGTTTGTGTGCCCCCTTTGCGGCTTGGGAGGCTCAAGGGGAAGAAGAGTACCCCTAGCGTTGACTGGGAGGTATCGGTGAGGTCACATCTGTTGATATTGAGAGGGGGGTGAATCAGTATCAAGTACAATTTAAAAACCTTTTCCAACTTATACTTAAACCATTCAATTATATCCAATGAGCAATGAACAATAGTATAAGATTTACACCAATACACCACAATATACCATGCACAATATATATGAGAAATAATCAATAGTTTTTGTTCAAGGGAAGTAATGACTTCCAAAGGTAGCTACAGCTTCCAAATGTAAAGGGAGGGATAAACCTCCAAGAGGAATATACAATCCTCCAATATCAAGAGAGATTTTAAATCTCTATCCTTGCCCCTTCCTTCCACCCAATAATATATGAGAGATAATAAAACTTTATTCAATTCTGGTCTGTTCAGAAGACCCAACTTGTACAGCATGCCCTGCGCTCAATATTTAACATCTGATTCTGAAACTCGCACAAAAGAAACTACCGTCCGTACTCTTTCCAATGGAAGTGGTCCCACTATATTTGGAGTCTGTATGAAATAGTTATGACTTTTTTACCCGGAACACTTGTTTATTGACTAGTTTCAGGACTGGTCACAAACCCTATATTCCACAGAGTGTATCTCCATAATTATAGCGAATAAAGAGCTGAAATTTTTACCAGAGGTACCTTGATATGTCTTCTCAATACCATA
>ML780921.1:1967840-2003197 GCA_009831015.1 Picea engelmannii
ACAACATGATGTATACTATCCATCCATGGATGTTGTATCTGCATGTGCATTTTCCTTCATGTCCAAATACCTTCATCAATATTGCGGTCCAAAACCCATGACTAGGGTTGACATCAATGAAAACAACCAATCTTCCAACAACATCAGTTGGAAAGCAGGAGTTGGATGGAGCGCGCATGGGATAACAACTTCGGAGCATTCACATTTGACTAAACTATGCCTGTTAAAGTTGTTACTTGCAATGAAATTTAATTTACACATGTTATTTTTTTGTGCTCGGTTGAAGTTTTCATTCCCATGAGCTTTCTTGCACCTACCTTCCTGCGGTATTTGTAATCCCCCCTTGCTTGTTGTATTCTGAATTGATTTCCCTTGGCGAACCCAACCTCTGATTGCAATGAATTATTATCATTTTTTTTATTGATTAATGCAAAGAAAAAATGGTTTTTTACCTTCTATCCCTTATCCCTTAGTTTATTAGTCCGTGCCTGAGAAGTCGACCAGGAGACGAATCGACGATTGTCACTCCCGTGTTTAAATACCTATAGATTCAAATTCCCTTCTTTCATGTGCATGGATAATAAGCGAAGGATAAATTTTTCCCATCCATCTATCCCTTACTTATCTCTACGTTTTTATCTTATGATTAATCTCTAATCCTTGTGCCTTCTTGTGATTGATTAACTCTTCGTTTGTTGATTCATCTATGATAGATTCATATCTGCATTTTCTTGTGGATGATTATCTCTGCGTTCCATCTCTGATCAATTTCTTGTGGATGATTATCTCTGCAATTTCTTGGCACATTATCTAGCGGTTGTTTGGTATATTGACTACAATTTACATATTATTGACTGCGATTTAATATCATGAGAATGATTCTAATATTCATAAATGATTTTACTATTTAGAATGGATTTAATACTCAGAAGCAATTTTACTATTCAGAATGATTTTAATATTCAGAAGCAAGTTCATATTCAGAAACGATTTTAAATATTCATAAACGATTTTACTATTCAGAAATGATTACGATTTTAATATTCAGAAATGACTTTACTATTCATAATGATTTTAATATTCAGAAGCAAGTTGCATATTCTGAAATGATTTTAATATTCAGAAAATAGTTTTTAATATTAAGAAATTATTTAATATATAGACAACGATTTTGTTAGTTCTTCATTAAAAGGCAACGAATCTACACTTTGAATGACTGTGTTTTTAACCTTTGAATGACAACAAAAATTATACTTGAACAACAACGAAATTACGCTGTGATTGACTGCGTTTTTAACCCTTGAATGGCAACGAGATTATGTTGATTAACATTGATTTATTTTTGGACGATTTTCTTGGCATGTGACACAACACTCACCCCACGATTTTTGGGGAATTTACACAATGGGTACACCATGATTTTCATGGCACAATACTCAACACTCACACCACTAATTTTGTGGCACAACACGCAACACTCACAATATGATTTTCGTGGCACATTACATAACATTCACCATATGTTTTCCGTGGAACATTATGCAGTATTCACCCATGATTTTTATTTACATAGCATTTGATAGGCTTTAATGGATAGTGTTTGACATGGCTACGGTTGATAGGATATAACATTCAACAAATTTTTATAATATAATAGACAACATTATTATAAATTATAATAAACATCGATTTTGAATTTATTGGGTATGACAGCGATCGTGTATACATGGATGGTTGGCAACGATTTCAATAGACACAGTAACCCTTTATATGACAGTGAATTACATAACATCAAATTATCTAGACAACATTATATATGATTAATCCCTTACTTTGTCAATAAATTATATTGTTGTTTTCTTGTCATTTCCTTTATATTTTTAATTCTTTATTAATGGACGATGATCACTTGGTTGTTGACAGTTAGCACATGGATTTATTGATTGATTTCTTATTAATAGATAACACTTGGTTATACATCATTAATGGTCGTGATTCTATTAATGGACATGGTTAGACAGCATTAATATCACATGATTTAGTAAAGGAAAGAAATATTATTATGGGACAACGACATCATTGTTAGACATAGGTTTACTAATGGACAGAAACATAATTAATAGATAGCAATTTTATTATATTGTTTATGTTTAAAGGATAGTGAAATCACCCTTAGGAATTACTTATATATGTTTCATTTTGTAAATACAACGACTTATATTTTTCAAACACGTGTTTCATATTTGGTTCAGTTTAAAGGATAGAAAATTCCTCCTTAGGAAAATACTTATCTGATATTGGAATTGGAAAATAGTTACAATGAGCTAATCGTTTGATAATAATTATTTTAATGTGTACAAATTGATGTATGTTTGCAATAGAAATTGTTACGCAAGTAATTTAATGTGTTGTATGAATGTTATAGTCATCATATTTCCTTGCGTCTTGTTGACTTGTCAATTGGGTGCTTGGGTTAGACGTCATGCATTTGATAGTTAATCCGGTCTCCTAGCACGTTGAATTTTTCTTGGGTTATTGGTCTATATGTGTTACATTTGGCCTTGGTCACTATCACGCCTAATTCCTGGTGACGACATGACTTTGATGAGGGGATCCTACCCATCCGATGGATAGATGTGAATGATAACCTAACCAGAGTCATGTGCTTCCAGATGTGGGCGTATCGTTCGTTGTAATTGATGTTGGTACTTGGTTTTGTAACGCCTTAATGTGTTGGGTTGTGCATCGTAAAGGTTTCTAGATACTGCTCATCGAAGCCATTGTGTCAGTTTTTTTCATGTTTTCCTTCAGTTTGTAGGCGTTGTCTTGCTTGTGTCGGGCGGGTAGTCGTTTTTATCTGTCTTTTAATTATCACATGTTTCGTCCAGTTTCCTGATGTGCTATTTTCTGAGTCGTTGTTTACTGTTTCCTGATCTGCATGCGTTGTGTTCATCATCAACTTGCATTGTTTAACTATTTTCGTTGTTTCCATCATTCTTTAAAAAAAAAATTGTTTTTTGTGTTGCGTTGCATGTAGTCGTAATGATGGGTTTGTTATAGTAAGTAATGCATTAACTAATTGTACTAGTGTAGATATGTATGGAATGTATGTGTAGCTACCATACACATAACCTGCACATGTACTAAAGATAAACAATCAATGTTTGTAGTTCATAGCTCATGTATGGTCATAACAAGACAGGAAAGACAAGGAATCAAGTAAATGCATCATTCAATAAGATTAACTAACAAAATTACAATAGTTCATCAATATTTGATCATCACACTTCAAATATTAAAAAGGAATCAGAATGAGTGTTTTGGAACCAAGTGAGAAACAAAGAGTGGCACATTTAATCCCCAAGTAGTATTCTAAACTAACATTGAACCTTCCTTCCTTCCTAACCTACTTCAATTTTCCATCCTATCTTTTCCTTTACTGGACTAAGTTGGAGCATCAACTATATTAGCCAAAATCTAGATATAACCCATAAGTGAAAGTGTCACACATCTTGATTAAGATTCCTTAGTAATCGAATGGAAATAACAATCACATGTCTAAGGGAGTGTGGTTTAACAAAACCATTTCACAACTCCATTTTTTAGAGGATACACAATGGGCAATCCGTCCACCCCTCCTGATAAAACTAGGGTCAACACCCTATATTGAGCCATATAGTGCAATTATTGTTCTTAAAATCACATCATCGAACGCTCACTTTGGGAAAGTTGTGCATATGACGGAGCGGACACTCCCTTTTCCTCCCTCCCGAGGGGTTGCTCGACCTTCCGATCTAGGATTGTTCAAGTCACTGAACCAAATGGTTCGTTGGGCTCCTGTTGGAACCAATTTAACTTGACACAGGCCCTTTACTTTCTTGGCGTAGGTTGTGTGGCACCCATGGACCCTCTCCTTATTAACATCAACATATGCTATCTCTCTATGCTAGGCTCCCTCCTTGATGTGACCACAGAATTCAACCGTGGTCCAACTCCCTTCACGCCCCGTACTTCGAAACTTTCGCAAGCTACTTACTCTTTTTTTCGAGACCTTGGTTTTTCTTCAACACCTTCTACATTCCCTGTAGAGTTCTGTGCAGACTCTTCTGTGACTTTGCTTGGCTTGGAAACGTTAAAAGTTCACCACTCCTCCATGAACTTCCTTGTTCCCTCCTGGAAATTTCTTTCTCTTCCTTCTGATCTTATAAGATGGACTTACAGTATCTTTGGCACACACCTTGCACTCAGCTCAGTTCTTCGACAACTCCTCCCTTAGATTACAGAAGGGTTTACAGCATCACCTTTCCTTTGTCGATGCACTCTTGCAAATCCTTCCTTCCTCAAAATGTTAAATAATTATGGGATTCTCTTAAGGATTCCAACACTTCCCATAGTTTTTTTCTTGTATTCTCTTGTACTTTCTATATTCCTTCCTAGAAGAGTGTTTCAAAGTGTTCAGTAACTCTGAGTTGTGCTTCCTCTTACACAATATTTCTTTCCAAGTTAATTAACCACCTTGAAATTTCCTCTCGAGTCTGTGAATTAACCTGGTATGCCCTCCTGCAAGTTTCTCTTCTGACTCCACTGAGTTCAGATACGCACTCCTTGCGTCAACTCACATATTTTCCTCACTCTGTCGCACACTCCTTTCACTTAGCCTAGAGAACCAGACTTAATTCAACACACTTGCGGATAGAAAATTTATCTCTATCCCTGCAGATGATTTCTAACATTCATCTACAATTCAAATGCATGTAAATGATATTCATAACATAACATCCATTACAGAGAAATTGATAACAGGAAAAACTGTCATTTTCTATTAATGGTAGAATGTTCATTACAATATGATTTCGGACTGCAACTAAGTCTCGACTCTCATCAACCTCCCTAACTTTACTTACAATGTTTTTTCATCAAAATCCAGTAGCTTATATCAGACATACACTACAAATATTTATACAATAGGGGCTCGACGAGCTTCCCTCACAAACTAAACTAATGGTGTCAAATCACCATTCAAAATGCCTATCTAATGGGAAAATTACAATGATGGAAATCTTCTCCAAATCAGATGCAGATCCCTCCTGCCATCAACCACTTAATGGCGACCTTATCTCCATCTTGTGTGAATGCACAACTTCTCTCTTCCAGCTTGTCCTCATTAAATGCTTGGATCATGCTTTTTATTCTCAAGGAAAAATGAGAGGGCGGTGCCTCTCCCTTTCTTGAATGTGCACCATGCAATTTAATTGATTGACGCGTGCTCAGGTGGAGTGATGCTCCTGCATCATAGTCCATGGCTACAAAAATCATGAGCTCGTGCTCATGAGATTTCCAGCGTGGTTGAAATCCTCTTGGATCCCAAAATTTCTCCTGGAGCTTTCTTTCAGCTCCTCTGCTTCATTGCTTCTTCTCCTGCATCTCCCCTGCTACTCATGCAAGATTCCTTCTGTTGAGATTCTCCTTGTTGACCGCTTCCTCTGTCGACCCTAACATCAGCTTCCTTATCTCCTCAACCACCTCATCCAGTTGTTCCATCGACTATCTCTTCCTTTGCAGACTAGCTTGCTGCACTTTCTCCTTGTCAATGGGTAAATCACATCGATATCCCATACTATCCTCCTCATATCTTGTGGTCTTAGCTTGCCACTCAGATGCAGCTTCCACCTCTACAAACTTCTCATCACTGAGTTGTTTCTCAGCTTCTCCCCCTGACAGATTATATGTTGTCAGTTCTTTGGTTGGTCCCATTCCAGCTTCCAACAAGTTCTCCTCATGCTGGTGTGTTTCCTCTGGCATGGATATCTTATGGTAGCCACCTTCTGGTTCTGGACTGTCTAACCAATCCTCCAGTGCCTTTAAATCAAATTCTCATTGATTGAGTAACTCAACTAGGCACTCCTCGATGGGGACAGATCGCAGTATCTTCTCCTCCTCCTTCACGACGGTCTTAGCTTGTTGTCCTTCTGTTGCACCCACAACGTATGTGCTCACCTCTCCTTGGATACTTGGTAGGAATACCTCAATTCCTCCTATGATCAGAACGATCCTCTAATCCTCCTCCTTTGTGACGGAAATTTTCATCTTCTCATCATATTCATTCACACGACTCATAATTCCATGTGAATATTCATTTGATCAAGGTCTTTCTTCCACCTCCTCCTCATATGTCAACACCCTCTGATGTGAACTCTCATATGAGCTCATTTCTTCTCCCTTTCCCACTTGTAAAATTGGGATGTCTCCTCTACTCACCTGACAGTCTATGAGATCCATTGATCCCTTTTCATTTCCCACCTGGCAACCTACGAGACTCTTGCCAAATCTCTTTCCCTCATCACTGAGGCTTTCAACATACCTCATCCACCTTTTTAACACCTTTTTCTACCTTCTAGTCAACATCTTATGAACGGGCCATTTAGTTGTTCTCTTCAAGGGCCATTCATACCTCCAACGTACCCTTGCCTCCTGCTGCATCTTGAATGGTAGCATCTCCATATGGGCTTGTATTTCACTAAGCTCCTTGTCTATCTCCTCTTTTATTTTCTGCGGGAAGACTCTCCCTTGAATGTGCTCATGACTTCTAATGACCATATTGCTTCACCTGCATCCCACCTGGTTGTTTAAAATATTCTACACACCTTGCAACAGCTTCAACATAGAATCACACTCTATCCCTCTTGCCTATAGAAATCAATTATGCCTTAGCTTTGATATCTCCTTTTCCTATGATATGTAGACAAAACAAGATATTATACCACTTGAAGGCATAGACACCCCCTTTTCCTCCCTCTTGAGGGGCCTCTCGACCTCCCGGTCAAGGATTGTTCAAGTCATCGAACCGAATGGTTCGTCGGGCTCCTAATGGAACCAATTTAACTTGACACAGGCCCTTTAATTTCTCAACACAGGTTGCGTGGAACCTGCAGACCCTATCCTTCTTAACATCAACAAATTTTAGCTCTCTATGCTAGGCTCCCTCCTTGATGTGACCACGGAATTCAATTGTGGGCCATCTCCCTTCACGCCCCGTACTTCGAAACTTTCACGAGATGATTACTCTCTTTTTTCCTGATTCCTGAATCAAAAATTCTTCGAGACCCGATCTACGGTCCACGTTCCTCTCTTGACCAACGGTTGTGATAAATTCACGAGTTCGGACTTCGCAAGTCCTCTCTTCTCCCAACTATGTCCTTACCGACTGAAAAATAAAAGAAGTTTGGATCCCAACTCCATGTGTCCTATCTCAATGGATGACCAAGATTACTTCGGCTCTCAGCTCTTCGGGTATTCTCCTCTTGAATTTTCTCAAAGGGTTCATCTTCTAAAATTTGTGGATTTCTTCCACATACCTTCTGGATCCAACAGTCCAGAATCACTTCATGCCTCATGAATTCACAAAGATCTCTATTTTCTCCTGGCAAACCTCCCAAATTTCCTGCTCTCGAACCTCTCGATCTTCTGCCACCTGCCTCCTCCGTCGATGGATTCTTTTTCGGCCTTCGGGACTTCGACGATTCCTCGACCCCTTTTGCACACTTAGCACAAATTATTTATTTCAAGACTTAATCTGTTCTTGAACTCCTTCTTCACTCCTTGTAGAGTTCTACACAAACTCTTCTGCAACTTCGCTTGGCTTGAAAACCTTCAAAGTTCACCGCTCCTCTTTGAACTTCCTCGTGCCCTCCTATCAATTTCTTGTTCTTCCTCATGAGCTTGTAAGATGGACTTACAGTATCTTTGGTGCACACCTTGCACTCAATTTCGTTCTTCGACGGCTCCTCCCTTATCTTACAGAAGAGTTTAAGACATCTCCTTTCCTTTTTCGATGCACTCTTGCAAAGCCTTCCTTCCTCAGAATGTTCAGTAATTCTGGGATTCTCTTAAGGATTCCAACACTTCTAAAAATGTTTCTCTTGTACACTCTCGTACTTTCTCTATGCCCTCCTAGAAGAGTGTTTTAGAGTGTTCAGTAACTCTGAGTTGTGCTTAATCCTACACAGTCTTTCTTTCCAAGGTAATTAACCACCTTGAAATTTCCTCCCGAGTCTGTGAATTAACCTGGTATTCCCTCCTGGCAGTTTCTCTTATGAATCCACTAAGTTCATATACGCACTCCTTGCGTCAGCTCACAAAGTTTCCTCACTCTGTCATGCACTCCTTGCGTCATCTCACAAAGTTTCCTCACTCTGTCGTGCACTCCTTGCACTTAGCCTAGATAACCAAACTTAATTCAACACACTCGCAGATAGAAAATTGCATCTCTATCCCTGCAGACGATTTCTAACATTCATCTACAATTCAAATGCATCTAAATGACATTCATAACACAACATCCATTAGTACACAGAAATTGATAACAAGAAAAACTGTCATTTTCTATTAATGGTAGAATTTTCATTACAATATGAGTCAGGACTACAACTGAGTCTCGGCTCTCATCAACCTCCCTAAATTGGCTTACAATGATTTTTCATCAAACTCCAACAGCTTCTATCGAACATACACTACAAATATTTATACAAGAGGGGCTCGACGAGCTTCCCTCACAAACTAAACTAGTGGTGTCAAATCACCATTCAAAATTCCTATCTAATGGGAAAATTACAATGATGGAAATCTACTCCAAATCAGATGCAGATCCCTCCTGTCGTCAACCACTTAATGGCGACCTTATCTCCAGCTTGTGTGAATGCACAACTTGGCTCTTCCATCTTGTCCTCATTAAATGTCTGGATCATGCTTTTGATTCTCAAGAAAAAATGAGAGGGTGGTGCTTCTCCCTTTATTGAATGTGCACCATGCGAGTTAATTGACTGGCGTGTGCTGAGGTGGAGTGATCCTCCTGCATCAACATCCTGTCAAAATCACACTTACCATAGATCATATCAATATTTGAAATCATAAGTAAATCGTATAGTACACACTATTGTCCTAATGTCCACGACATCCAAGTTACCTTAGCATGACAACCATTTGGCTAGTACATAACTCATAAATCTATAGGTTAGCTCACTAATACCCATATCCATGAACAAACATAACAAATTTTCATATGAGAATCCATATTGATATTGAGATTAAATTAATAAATGTACACTTATTTACACCATGCCTCACATATGTTATACATTCATATCATAATTGTGAACTAGTATCCATATACATAAATTCCACATTTAAATTAGCATGTTTAAACATATCACATAAATATCATCATCATGAACATACAACCATAACAATAACATTATGCAACACATAAATAGGTCTATATATGCAAAACCCAAATGTCTATATTAGTTTAACTGATCCCAAATAGTTACTAAGCATTGAATTACTAAGATGAGTAAAATCAAAGTTCTAACTACCTAAGGTCAAATATGGGGTGTTACAGATTTCAATAGGGGCTACACTTTATTCAACAAGTAAATAAGATTCCTTTTATTTGAAGTTCCTATGAGATAAATTGTTTTAGTACGATACTCATCTAGATCTATTGCAAAAGTCTACCTCCAATAACTCACATTTGTCTAGCTATATTCATTGATGCTTTTATCACTACTGATTTAAATGATATATTGTGATAAATTGTGATATATTCATCAAAATGGTATATGATTCTTTATTTATTGTGTGATATTTTTGAAAATATCTTCGATGGATGCAAAAAATCCTATTAAAGGTGAAAACCCATTTTTATTTCATATTTTTCTTGTTCTATATTTCTAATGCTTGTCAATTTATTGCCATTTTTTCCAATAGCTCAAGTTTATGACCATGATGATATTTTGTTGATACTAATATTTGCAATAGTTGGTGCACTAATGATGTTGAATGGAATCATTTTTTCGGTTTATATTGTTATATATTTATCATCATTTGAATAAATAAGTTTGTTAACTATATTTCATCCTTTCTTGTATATTGTGATTCTAATTTAGATTTATAGTGAAGTCACTTCAATATAATCATGTTTTAACTTAAATAATTGTGTTGTTGTGTGCTATTAGATTGTTATAGTGTACTTGATCATCATAATTTTCATGTTTCTTACACATACAATAGTCCTTGATCGATCATTTAGTTACTAGAGGATTGTAATTGATTATTAATAGCATTATGCTTTAAGCAAGTTTATTTGCATGGAGGAGAGTGATGATGAGAGGTTCCATACCTATGTTTTTTAACATCCTTGTTCTTTTCTTCTAGTAAGTAAAAAAAAATCTTTAAAAATAGAATAATGTACAAGATTGTATGGTAAGCATACAACTATGCAAATCTAATACAGGGTCTAATATTCAAGAATTGACCCTTAAACTAGTTTTACTAAAAGACTGATATTAATACATACTATTTGATTCAAATGTTTACTGAAAGATGGAAAAATCCTCAAATGACCCTATATTTAGGTTTCATTTAGGCCACTTCTTCGTATTCATTGAGGGAAGAGTAATCATGTATTTTGAAGAGTTTTTTTTTCCTTTTTTCTCCCTTATTTCAATCCATCCATTATCTCATGTTCTAAAGAAGGATTCTCTAAAGTTGTTAGGTTCTTTCACAATACTGATTGTCTTTCACCATTCATCTTGTCAGACAACACTGATTCCCTTCCCTTTTTTGATTGACCCGTCATCTTCCCTCATTGTTCATCTCTAACTAGGTGAGGAAATTAACGATTGTGATGAGGATTTATTCACAATGTTGTTTGTATAATAATGTAGCATAACCCTTAGCAATTGATTGGAGCACATCCTCATTCCCATTAAGAGGTGGAACTTGGTCCTCGTTTAGAATTCTCCATCGATGCGCCTTTCTTTTCAAAGAGAGATATCAACATATCTATTAGAACAAATATTTATAAGACCTACTTGAGAGCTAACTGGATAGAACCAAAAGAACCCCCAACTTGCAAATATTCATGAATAATTGCATTATTATATGTATTTTATGGATGGTCTCATCTATATTCATGGTTACATTAGATTGTAACTACCGTGTAGCCTGATGGTCCCTCTAGCTTAACTTCATGTTTGTTCTCATACGTTATGCCTAGAGACAGACCATGCAATGTCAAGGGATTTGGAAGTCCCACACTTATTTCAAATATCAAGTACTTGGGTGGTTGATTTTTCATAATAGTTTGGTGGTTTAAGGATTGATTACATCATATTGTCTTTATTGATGGACATTTCATGGTTTGCCACAATGAATAAATTATTAAGAACCATGTGTAGATTTATAGAGTTGTCAGAGCCTTTTGGGCTTGAATTATTGCCAAGTGCATTATATATATTTTTTTATCTTCTTCATTGGAAAGGGGAACCGTTTAGTGATAAATGGATTAGTTGACAATAGGAAGGAGGGTTTGGATCCTGGGATGTGATTAGAATAATACATTTATGTTTTATGGAAAATATGATGTTAAGCAACCTTCAATGAGGCAATTGATCTGGTCCATTTGGGAAGACTACATTTCATCCCAAATTTGGCTATATACCTATCCACCAAGATGGATATTTTTAGGAAATATGTAGATTCCCTTGAGATTGGAGCCAAAGAAGACATGCTTGAACTACTCACTTAAGTGGGAAGAAGTTTTTTAAAAACTAGCCAAATTGGAACCGAAATTGGTTGGTTCGAGTGATTTACCCCTTGGGGACCTTGATTTTGTTTGGAATTGGTTTGACCGGTTCAACTCGTCAGTTTGACCGGTTCAAACCTTCAAATTTTTAAACTTTTTTTAATTAAATTTTAATTTTTCATGTATGTTTAAGTGAACCGATTCGTAAATTGTTTCTTTGTACGGAATCAAAACATTGTGTCCTTTATATTACCATTAAGTTATTGTTAAAAAAAAACAATTTCCATTTCATTTTACGAAAATTTATTTTCATACCTAACTACTTTATTCAATGAAAAATATATCGAAACAACTATCAACACTCTAAAAAAAAGTCAAACAAAAAAAAACATGGAAGAAGAAATAAAAATGATGTAGACCCACTATTCCTCCTAAGGGCTGCACGACCTCCCAGTCAGGATCTTCTGATTCTGGAGCCAAAATGGCTCTTCTGGTTCTAAATTGGAATCCTTCAGACAAATACACAGGTCCCTTACGAATGCTCAGTTGGATTTTTTGGGCGTCAAGCATGAGCTCCCCACAGCCCACGACCAACGGTTGTGACCAAGTGCCCAGTCGAAAAGGCGTTTATCGGGGACCGAGACTTCACGGGTCAAGTGTCCAATCTTCTGGCCTCTCGAACCCCGGTAGACGAAATGTCGAAATGGCCCGGCGCTTACTCCTTCAGGATTTCGCGTTTCGCGAAATCTGGATGCAAGGGATATCCTCGCTCCTTAGGGTCTCCGGTCGCTGAAAAGCCGAAATATTCGGTGCCTATTCCTTTTAGGGATTTTACGGTTCACGAAATCGAGATGCAAGGAGTGTCCCTGCTCCTTGGAGTTTCCGGTCACCGAAAATCTGAAATGTCGAAAGTCGAAATGCCGAAATGCCTGGTGTCTGTCGATTCCGGGATTTCGCGTTTCACGAAATTAGGATACAAGGAGTATGACTGCTCCTTGGAGTCTCTAGTCACTGAAAAGACAAAATGCCAAATGTCAAAATGCCTCAATGCTTTGACGTTCGATTAACAGCTCACAATAATTCATGTGATCGATGGCTCACATCGAATCGCGATTTCGTTATTTCGCGATTCAGGGTTCTGGGGGACAAAACCTCCGTCCTTCCAACTCCCGGTAACCGAAGTCCCGAAATGAACGTCAAGAACCTCTCACCACTAACCTCCTCCCATCTCTACTTGATCCTATGGCCTGCGGTGTTTTAGTGTTCCTCCTCGAGGATTCTCCATCGTCCATTCGGATCCCCGAAATTTCCTCCTGGATATATGCAGGGTTAAAGCCTGTGCTCCTCTTTTTCAATCAGACGGTCTGTGAGAATTTCCACCATGATCTGACACTCGACGACGTTCTTCCTTATGAGCTTTACTTGATTTCGACTTAGAATATTTCTAAGTCTGCGAAGAGTCGGTCTTCGACTCTTCCAGGGAATGAATTCCTGGACTTCGACAACACTTCCAAGGTGTTATCCCTTCTAAGCTCTGTCTGGTTCAGACAAAGATAACTCATATTCACGGAGTTTTCTCCTTGGCTCGATGCACACCTTGCAGAGCTCTCGGTGAAGAGAAAACAATTCCCTAGCGTTTCTCTCTGGCTCAATGCACACCTTGCAGAGCTCCTAATGAAGAGAAACAATTGAAACTGGAAAAACTCATTGTTCCATTCACTTGCTTATAAAACAAAAATTAACAGGAAAATACACACAGTCCAAGCACAACACATTTGGATCAATTTTCCATTATGTTCCATTCATAAGTTCCCACTGGATACATAACACATACAAAATTCAGCAGTTCAAAAACTGAGATCTTTCTTCTCCCTCGTAGTTCTCTCATAGATGACTCTTTTTTTCCTACTTCCTTATGCTAACTGGGCTTACAAACTTTTACATAACTCAAAATATCCCTAGGGTTTTTTCCTGGCTACTTTCCTACTCTAAAACTTATCCTACACGCTATCTTAGATTGGTCGCTTTCCAGAGCCGAAGTGGAACTTCTTCTCTGTTTTACAATTTCAAAAACTTGCTTCAAAGGGAAAAACGACATTGGTTCAAGCGTGCCTCTAAAGGTGAATTTCAGCACTGAGTGGAGGCAGATCCTGAAATCAATTGAACTGCCACGTTGAAGTTCCGGGAGAACTCTCACGTGTTGAGTGGTCCCACCTTTGCACGCTTGCCAACGATGCTCCTACATCATACTCCCCTTGACAAAAATTCATGGACTCTTGTCCATGAGCTCCTCTACTAACCTCCCCTTCTTCTGGATAGTAGCTTCATTTTCCCAACTGGCATCTTCTATTGGGCGTCCCTTCCATTTTACTAGATACTCAAAATAATTCTTTCTCCTAGTCTTCTTGCCAATCCTCTGATCTAGAATCTTCTCCATCTGTAGCTTTTCTGCCACAGGCATCTGCTTCTCCCATTGGATATTTCCTTGATCTTATGATCCTTCTGTGTCATCCTTCCTGTAAGGATACAGGTCTAATACATTGAATATGTTGAAATTCCCACACCATCTGGCAGCTCGATCTCATAGGCATTTGAATCAAACTTCCTCAAGATCTTATAGGGTCCTATCTTCTTCATCTTCAATTTGTTATATGTTCCCCTAGGGAACCTTTCCTTCCTGATATGTGCTAAAACCTGATCTCCCACTTCAAATTGAAGTTCCCTATGATTTTGATCAACTTTGTGCTTGTATTTATGGTTAGAACTTTGTAATTGTTCTTTGATCCGGCTATGGAGTTTATGCATTTCAATAGCAAAATCCTCTGCTCCAACGCTTCTGATCTCTCCCTGTTCCACGTATCTTAACTCAAATACTCCCCTGGTTTGCATTCCATGGAGTATTTGGAATGGGATCCTTCTAGTGCTCCTGTTTGGTGAGTCATTCTATGCAAATTCTTCTTGTGGCAGAATCTGATTCCACTGGTTATGATGTTCAGTAACCAGAGTTCTCAATAAATTTCCCAAACTTCTATTTACCACCTCAGTCTACCCATCTGTCTAAGGGTGATAAGTTGAGCTAAAGGGAAAATATTTCCCCATATTCTTCCATAACGTCCTCCAAAAGTGACCAACAAACTTTGTGTCTTGGTCTGAGACAATGCTCCTGGGTAGACCGTGAAGTCTTACAACTTCTCTGAAAAACAGATTTGCAACATGTGTTGCATCACTGGTCTTCTAGCATGGGATGAAATGTGCCATATTTGAAAACCTATCTACCACCACAAATATGGAATCAAACCCCCTTTGTGTTCTTGGCAATCCCAACATGAAATCCATGCTTATTGCATCCCAAGGCGTCTCTGGTATTAGCAATGGTTGATACAATCCAGTGTTCTGTCTTTTCCCCTTTGCATGTTGATAGATCCTACATATGTTCACAAATTTTATCACCTCTATTCTCATACCTGGCCAATAGTATGAACTTCTCAACTGTGCAAACATTTTATCGTGGCCGAAATGTCCAGCCAATCCTCCACTATGTTTCTCCTTCAGGAGATTGTCCCTCATTGAACATCTTGGTATGCACAATTGGTTTCCTTTGAACAGTAACCCTTCCTGAACCATATACTCTGTCCACTGACTTCTATCTCTCAGTACAGGGTTTGTACATGCTTCGTAGGCCTCCTTGAAATCTGCATCCTCACAATACATATCCTTAAGGTGTTCAAACCCCAAGGTCTCCACCTGGAATTCCTGCAGAATTAAACATCTCCTGCTTAATGAATCAACAAACTTGTTAGCATTCCCAGCAATATGTTTTATGAAAAAAGTAAAATTTTGCATAAATTCAACCCATTTTGCATGCCTCTGATTCAGTTTCTCTTGTCGGGTTATGAATTGTAAATCTTGGTTATCGCTATACAAGACAAAATCCTTCGGGACAAGATAATGCCTCCATTTCTTCAATGCTTGAATGATGGCATAGAAATCCTTGTCATATGTGGAGTATTTCCTCTTAGTCTCATTCAGATTCTCATTGAAGTAGGCAATAGGTCCATTATCCTGACTCAAGACAACTCCTATTGCAACTCCACTTGCATCACATCTTACCTAAAATGTCTTCCAAAAGTTCGGCAAGATCAGAATTGGTCGTTCTATTATCTTCTCCTTCAGTATATTGAATCTCCTTTCAGCCTCCTCTGTCCATTTAAAATACTTGTGCTGCTTCTTTACTGTATCCATCATTGGTGCACAAATTCCGCTGAAGTCTCTGATGAACTTTCTGTAAAAACTGGCTAAACCATGAGAGCTCCTTACCTCGAACATGCTCCTTGGTGACAGCCATTCTCTGATCGCTTTCACCTTCTCTGGATCCATATTCAATTCATTCGAAGATATCAAAAAACCCAATTAAATGAGCTATGTCTTCATAAAAGAGGACTTCTTCAGATTGATCAGCAGCTTCTCTCGTTGTAGTCTCCTCATCACTAGCATTAGGTGCCTCAAATTCTCCTTGTTAGTCTTGCTAAAAATCAGTATATCATCCAGATATACAACCATGAACTTGCCAATGAAATCTTTCAAAATTTCGTTCAACGGACTCATAAAAGTGCTTGGGGAATTTGTTAAGCCAAATGGCATAACCAACCACTCATACAGGCCTTCATTCATCTTAAAGGTTGTTTTCCATTCATCACCTTCTCTCATCCTGATCTTGTGATATCCACTTTTCAAATCTATCTTAGAAAAGAAATTTTCTCCACTTAAGAAATCCATTAAGTTATCCATTCTCGGTAAAGGAAATCTGTACCTGATGGTGATATTGTTGATGGCTCTCAAGTTTGTGCACATTTTTAGCATTGGAAGTCACCCCTGGATTGCAGCAGGAGCAGAGCCCGACGCCCATCAGTTTATGTCACGATTTGTTTAATTGGGTGATCGAATGGAAGTTAACTTGGAACGATATGGTTCTAACTCTGAAACTAGGCGAGACATGCATGGGCAAGTGAGGTCTTAGATAACTTCAGACAGTGAGTTGTAGTAAGGGTGAGTAGGGGGAAGACTTGTATCAGAGAGGTGCAAAGGTATGTCGTAAACATCAGGTTTCTAACAGACTGTAGGGGAAGACGTCTAAATGCAAGATCTTCTTACATTCAAATGAAGAAAACCAGAGAACACAACGATGCCACAAAAAATCCTTTATCATAACATAATTGCATAAATTCATGCGAATTCGTCGATCACGAACTCTCTCGGTATGAGATGAAAATCATATGGAATGAGAAGATTGTCTGTCATTAAACAAGAAATCTTACATACCAATACATAACGAGAGAACTAGAGTATGTGCTAAAACTTTACAATCGGGAGCTTCGCTCTACCATCGATACTTACAAAATACAAAAACTGAGCCTATATACTCAGGAGAATTCACCTAACAGGGGTGTGCCCAGTCACCCAGGGCTAGGTGTCTTTTCAGTCAAACTCGTACTAGAATCCTTCTTCACGCGCCATCTTAACTGCGCATGGCTCCTGTAGGGAGGGTAGTTGAGCCATTAAGTGCCAAGCTAGCGTGCGCAAACTTCTTTGTCCCTTCGAAGAATTCGGCATGGCTTCTTTGGAAAAATCAGTACACAGGACCCCTTCGAGTAGACCGCTTGCCAGACCCTCCATACCTCACACTTAATGAATGAAAGGAGGTTTCAACCACCCGTTCATTCTTTCAATTACTCCAAGCGAGACACAGGATTGAGATCGGATCCGATGGCGCCTGGAAATTGCGATGATCCCCTCTGTAACTGAACTCGGTGCCTTTGACCCCTCTTGCACAGCTCTCTTTGTCTCCCAAGTGACCACGGGCTATGACCCTATGCTTACTCCCAAAGGTGCTTTCAGCGTTCGCGGATATGAAGAGGCTGATCCTTACTTCTTGAAAGCGTGATGAGCGAAACACTGAAACAGCTTAATCTGGCGCCACACGTCCTTCAAATCTGACGGTCCTAAACTCACCCGACACTGCTACGGGCCCCAGGTCCTGGAATTTCTCATCATTTTGTGCATCGGGGATATGAGAGAGCTTCTTCTTGCACTTCGAAATCGCGATGAGCAAGAAGGCGGGGAGCCTAATCACGCACCAGGTGGCCCCTTTAGATGGGCGGCTGAGACTGCTCCTCAATATTGAGGGCCCGTCTTTGGGCGCTTTCGGTGCTTCGGGGTTTGGGGTTTCGAGATGTAGAACGACATGAAACCTTCACCCTTTGAACTCGCAACTGTCGAAAAGATGACGCGCCTAGATCTCGCGCCACGCGTCCTTTGGACGGACGACTGCTGCGCTTCCCTTCATACAATATGGGCATGATCTATTTGTGCTATTCTCGGTGCAACTCTGCTATACGCAATTTCCCACCGGCCGTTGATCTGCTCATATGGGTGGATCCGGACCGTTAACACTATAATTTTGCCCGCTCGCTTGATTTTAAGTCCGAAAAGGACTTCCTCTATGCGTTGTGCTTGGGCTCTCCTCGTGCAACCTGAAGACCTGGATATCCCAATGCCAAAGACAAGTAATGTTGCTAACACACATTCTCCATCCTCCATCTTTCTTTGGGCTTAACACAGTTGGTACTGCATGGGCTCAAACTTTCTTTGACCAAACCCTTATCCAGCAACTCTTGGACTTGGTTCCTCACTTCCTCATTTTCTCGAGGTGTTAATATGTACACTGCCTTGTTTGGCAGTCTTTCTCCTAGTATCAAGTTGATATGATGACTAATACTCCTGATGGGTGGCAATGAGTTTGGCAGCTCATCCACCACTATATCAGCAAAATTATCCAGCAGTCCTGAACTTCTTCAGGTAGGTCATTCAATGATGTAATTGTAAGGATGACTCTGGGTTTCCTCACCATAGAGAATTGCATCTCCTCTTATTCCTTGACTTCCTTCAGGAGTTCCTTCCCACTCATGAGAAGTATGCTTGTGATGGCTTTCTCCTTTGCTCTCTTCTCCTCCATTGGCAGCAACATATGAGTTCTACCATTCTTCTCCAATGTGTATGTATTTTTCCTCCCATCGTGAATGACATTTATATCATACTTCCATGGCCTTCCCAACAAAATGTGGTATAAATCCATGGGAATTACATCACATGTGATTTCATCTTTATATCCTCCTATTTTAATTTCAACCAGGCATTGTTTAGTAATCATTACCTGGTGTCCTTTTTGTAGCCATGAGACTTTGTATGGCCTTGGATGTGCAATTGTCTTCAACTCCAATTTCTCCACCATCTCTGTTGACACTAGATTGTCAGTACTCCCACTGTCAATGATCACCTTGCAGACTCTATCCTTGGTCTTGCAAGCTATCCTGAAGAGATTGTTCCTCTGCACTGACTTCTCAATTTCTGCCTCTGGTTTTAGGAGAACTTTTCTCAACATCAGGGATGCTCCATCCTCTGATCCCTTTGCTTCAATATCTCTTCTCTCTGCTTCTGAAATGTGAGCTTCTCCTCCTTCCTTATTCTTCTCGGGACATTCCCAAGACATGTGCCCTATCTTTCCACAGTTATAGCACCTTACTCCTTTTCTACCTCTTCCTTTAGAAGAGTTTCTTCCACCCCGTTGTCTTCCTCGTGAACTTCCTCCTTGTTCTGAGTGATTGTGTGGTTTCTCAGCCTCATCCTTAGACTGATGTGCCTTGTCATGGTTACATCCCTTTCTCTTGCTTGGGACCGATCTTTTACCACTTCCTCATTGGTTCTACTTCTTGGCCAGCTTATCCTCTGCCTTCAAAGCAAACTGATAAGCATCCTCCATAGTTATCACTGAAATCATGCTCAACTCGTACTGGACTTCATATCTCAATCCATTTACATATCTGGTGAATTTTTCTTCGTCTCTCTCCCTTTGTCTAGTTCTGATGTTCAGCCTGTAGAACTCCTCGGTGTACTCCTTGACTGTCATTCCTTTTTGTCTCAGGTTTTGTAGCTTCTTGAACATATTGATCTAGTAGTCCTTGGGTATGAACTTAGCCTTCAGTTTGGCTACCATCCTGTCCCAATTATTTATCCTATGTTTTCCTTTACTTCTCCTCTCAGCCTGTAGTTCATCCCACCATAGTGTTGCATACCCTTTTAGCCTAGTGACTGCCTGCTTCACCTTCTTCTCCTCATTAAAGCATTGTGGTTCTTACGACAATTTATAAACAAAACATATTCATAGTCGAAGTGTTTGTCCATGGACCTTATCCAGTCCAATAGTTCCTCAACATCTAGATTCCCCTCATACAAGGGAACCTATATCTTAGCTCTGCCTCCCAATCTGGCAACTACTCTCAACAACCGTTCTTCTGTAGCATCCTCTCTTGTAGCTTCTTCAGCCTCAAATTCTTCGCTTTCTGCATCACTGACATCCCCAACGTCAGGTGCTCTTCTCTGTGTTGCTTCCATTGTCTCCATTTGAGAATGAAGCTCTCGCACTTCCCTTTCTACAGCACAGTTTCCTAAAGGTGGATCTCATCTTCTTGGCGGCATGGTGTTGACTGTCTGTCACTCCCAGAGTACAGCTCCGAGTTTTTCTGTCTCCTTTTTCCTCCTTCGCCTAAAATCTACAGACGAAAAATGTGCTTTGATACCACCTGATGCAGACCCCCTATTCCTCCTAAGGGCTGCATGACCTCCAGGTTAGGATTTTCTGATTCTGGAGCTGAAATGGCTCTTCTGGTTCTGAGCTAGAATCCTTCGGACAAATACACAGGTCCCTTATGAATGCTCAATTGGATTTTTCGAGCACCAAGCGTGAGCTCCCCAAAGCACACGACCAAGGGTTGTGACCAAGTTCCTAGTCGAAAAGGTGTTTCTCGGGGACAGGGACTTCACGGGTCAAGTGTCCCATCTTTTGGCCTCTCAAACCCCCGGTAGCCGAAATTTCAAAATGGCCCGACGCTCGCTCCTTCAGGATTTCGCGTTTCGTGAAATCTGGATGCAAGGGATATGCTCGCTCCTTAGGGTCTTCGGTCGTCGAAAAGCCGAAATACCTGATGCCTATTCCTTTTCAGGATATCACGATTCACGAAATCAAGATGCAAGGAGTGTCCCTGCTCCTTGGAGTTTCTGGTCACCGAAAAACCGAAATGTCGAAAGCCGAAACGCCGAAATGCCTGGTGTCTGTCGATTCTGGGATTTCACGTTTCGCGAAATCAAGATACAAGGAGTATCACTGCTCCTTGGAGTCTCTGGTCACCGAAAATCCAAAATGCCAAAACGCCGAAATGCTTTGACATTCAATCAACGACTCACAATAATTCCTATGATCGACGGCTCACGTCGAATCGCAATTTCACTATTTCACGATTAGGGGTTCTGGGGGACAAAACCTCTGTCCTTCCAACTCCCGGTACCTGAAGTCCCAAAATGAATGTGGAGAACCTCTCATCGCTAGCCTCCTCGTAGTTGAACCTGATCCTACGGCCTGCGGGGTTTTGGTGTTCCTCCTCGAGGATTCTCCATCATTCGTTCGGATCCCCGAACTTTCCTCCTGGATATATGAAGGGTTAAAGCCTATGCTCCTCTTTTTCAATCGGACGGTCTGCGGGAATTTCTACTGTGATCCAATGCTCGAAGACGTTCTTCCTTCTAAGATTTACTCGATTTCGACTTAGAATATTTCTAATTCTGTGAAGATTTGGTCTTTGACTCTTCCAGGGAATGAATTCCTGTACTTTGACAACACTTCCAAGGTGTTATCCCTTCTGATCTTTCTCTGGTTCAGACATCAATAACTCAGATTCACGACGTTTTCTCCTTGGCTTGATGCACACCTTGTAGAGCTCCCGGTGAAGAGAAAAAAATTCCCCAGCGTTTCTCTATGGCTCAATGCACACCTTGCAGAGATCCTAATGAAGATAAACAATTGAAATTGGAAAAACTCATCGTTCCATTCACTTGCTTATAAAAGAAAAATTAACAGGAAAATACACACAGTCCAAGCACAACACGTTTGGATCAATTTTCCATTCTGTTCCATTCATAAGAGCCCACTGTCTACATAACACATACAAAATTCAGTAGTTCAAAAACTGAGATCTTTATGCTCCCTCGCAGTTCTCTCACAGATGACTCTTTTTTTCCTACTTCCTTCTACTAACTGGCCTTACAAACTTTTACATAACTCAAAATATCCCTAGGGTTTTTTCCTGGCTACTTGCCTACTCTAAACCTTATCCTAAGCTATCTTAGATTGGTTTCTTTCCAGAGCCGAAGTGGAACTTCTGCTCTGTTTTACAATTTCAAAAACTTGCTTCAAAGGGAAAACCCGACATCGGTTCAAGCATGTCTCCGAAGGTGAATTTCGGCGCTGAGTGGAGGCGGATCCTGAAATAAATTGAACTGCCACGTTGAAGTTCTGGGAGAACTCTCATGTGTTGAGTGGTCCCACCTCTGCATGCTTGCCAACGATGCTCCTGCATCAAAAAAGGTACATATTTCTAATTTCATTTGTATTATGTTACTTTGCATCTCAATTATTCTTTGTTAATATTGTATATTTTATTTTGTTCTATATTTCATTTGGTCCATTTCCAATGTAAAAAGAAAATACATATTAGCTGAAGGAGAAGAGGGAATAAGTGAAACAAAAGAAGGAACTCATCAAAGGAAACAATGTTCCAAAAGGTATGTTCACAACAATAATCAAGGAAATGTCTTATTTTCAAAAAATGATATACATATATGTAACTAGTTCTATACCAATGCAAATGCACGAGCCTCAAATCTATTCTATCCTAACTATAATAGATGATTAATTTCCAATGTAAAATGAAAAAGAAATGGAAAACTTGAACTAAGAAAAGTAGCTTCTACTTAACCTATTCATTCATATGACAAGACTAGAGAAGGAACTATGTTTTCTTTTTTAATACCAGATCAATGATATCTGGAACTTGACATTAAGAAAATACTTTATTTAAAACATCTGGACAACATATATCAAGAGTGTATAAATCATTTTATATCCAAAGCAACCATAATGAAATGGTTGATAGTTCGAACTATTGGGTAAAATTTTTAATATCTAAGAACTGTAATATGATACTAGCTATTGTTTGCATGTTTATAGGCAGAGTATGCTTGTCATTGATGGAAATAATAGCAGCGATGTTGGTAGATTTATAGGCAGAGTGTGCATGGCAAGAATGATAGTGATGATGGCATGTTTACAGGCAAGAATTACAGAGATCAAATATCAGGAGAGATAGTGTTATGAGATGTGCAGACGAGATCCCATACATCAAGGCTCGCAGAAGGATCTAAGGTCATGGAATTTAACACTTAGATATTTGAGAAAGCCAAAGCTCAGGAGGAGAAGAGACAGTGTCCATTGGATCACCAATCCTGAATACTCGATGTTCGTTAGATCAGAGTCCAGTGACTAGAGGAAGCACATAGGAAAAGTACAGATCTGATCCATTGGATCTTAGCATCGAGGACCAACAACTGTCAGATCTAGTATAATTGTGAAGATGATAATGGTCGAGATCCATCCTCCATGTACGCGAAATGTGAAATCGTGATAATATATGAACCGTTGGATCCAGAGGACACATGGCGAGAGATCAACATTTCGCTAAATCACGAACTAGAAAAGTCAAAGGTGAGTAGTCCTCCAACTTCATGAAATGCGAAGTCCTGATAATATTAGGACCATTGGATCATAGAGGGTTGTGGACCATTGATATAGAGTATTTCAGATATCGGGAGTTGGAAGAGTTAGGGTTGGCTCACATTCAAATTCCTGACATGCGAAGTCATAATTTGATCACAACCGTCGGATCAATTTCGAGTGGAAGGACAGGATAAGATAGAAAAGTCGCATTGCAGAAAGATTGAGTCGTCGATCCTGATCAAATGAACAACATTCACTTTGGATATAGAGATGCGATGAGTTTACACTCAGGAAAGTTTGAGATTTGAAATCCCTGGAATGTGAAGTTCCGTTAACCGTCGAATCTGGAGATCAGAAAATGATCGTTAGATCATGGCAGACCACGTCAGGAAGGATAGGTGGTAGACTACATCACAAAGGTCACATGGTGAAATCAGACAATGACAAGGGTCAATTTGATTCGACATTTCAGGTACGTGGAAACCACAAATCTGGGTGACACGTGGAAGTTGCTCAGATCATGACACGTCATCGAGTGATGCAAGATTTATGTCACTACAGAGTTTTTCTTCAGGAGTTTTACCACCAGTACTTTCCCAAAGACCCAAAGTCCCAAAGGTTGAAGTCCCAGAGTGGAGGATAGTCGTTGGATTAAAGAGGACACGCGTCAATGGATTGTCAACTCTAAGAAAAATCAAAGGAAGGATGAACGAGAATTTGAGAATTGATATCTCTGAATTCTGGAGACACGAAGGAGATCTCGACCATTTATCTGAGAGGGACATGCGTCGTTAGATCGTGGACTCCGGGTGAAATTCTCCAAGGGAAAACAAGAACTTGAGAATTGAAACTCTCGGAGCCCGGATCACGAAATCGATATCATCCATTGGTTTGGAGGGACACGTGCCATCTAATCACTGAGACTAAGGATCGCATGTGGACAAAGGAAATAAGGAAGAGCCATCAATTGAAGAGGACATATGTCAATAGATCTTCCATTCCAGAATATATCTAGTCATCATCAACAGGGTTTGAGACTTGAAACTCTCGGAGCCCGGATCATGAAGGAATACTCATTCATTGATGGAGGAAGGAGATATTTGGTTTGTGGACTCGAGAAGACAGATCTAAACCATCCATTCAAGAGAACCATCAATATCATGAGATCAACAGTCATGCTCCATTGTGGGGCCAGAACATGCTCGAGCCTTAATCTTTCATAAGTAGGCCGCAATCGAAACCACATTTTTTGGAGAAAGGACATGTGGAGGCTCGTGGTGAATTGCGGGGTGAAAAGCAGTTTGGTCTAAACCACCTTGGACATGCCCGCAATCACTTGGTCACATGAATCTCATAGCCCAAGGTCATATCGTGAAATGGAGCCAACGCTCACTAGACATAAATTGGGAAGCACCTTTTGAATAAGCGCTTGTTCACCATTGGTGGTCGCGTGGAGGTTCTCTCAGTAACTGCTAAGAGACAGACTGATTGTAACTGTAGAAAATGATTGATTTCATCTACCAGATAACTCAAGGAGTTGGAGGGTGATCGCCAGAGAATATGAAGAGTCTTAAGGTAACTGCTAGTGGAATGAAGAATCATCATAGAGACGATTGACAGATGGAAATGCCTCAAAGAATGTAACTGCCAAAGAAGCTGAAGAATCTCGGGATAATGGCCACTGATGAAGAAAAGTCTCAGAATGATCAACATAGAAGACGAAGAGTCTCGATTTCCAGATAATCTAAGTAATCTCAGCATAACGCCCAGTGATGATGAACACATGGAGCTAACCGCCAGAGAAGATGAAGAGTTGCCATGATGATCAGGAGATGACTCGACGAGAGAAAAGTATGCAGAATAGAGAAGTGAAGTGATTCTACTATGGAGATATGGAGAAGTGAGGAAGAGTTGTAGTGAACAACCTATAGGGTAGAACAATGACATTGTAAAGAGCATGCAAAGGCATTGTGCATGAACCATGCAGAAGGTGCACAGAGAGTATAAAAATTCAAAACAAAGAAGAGATGGTGGTTGTTGTTGAGTGTGATTGATGTGGGTAGAATCATGTAGTGTGTAGGAGATGAATCCCAGAATAAGAAAGGAACAGAAAGGCATATCTAAGAGAAGAACAGAAAGCGCAACAGACACAAGGAGAGAGACATTGATGCAGTCAAAGAAGAGTAGTGTAGCAGAACAGTGATGAGACTGGTAAGCCATATATAAATGTTGTATCATTGTGATAAAGTTTAAAAAGGCAAAGATTTATATTTCAGGGTGGTAGGGAGGTGGTAGGGAGGTTCTAGGGAGGACTGGTGTCCTCAGAGTTTCAAGTGGGTGCTTGAAAACAGGGAGTTGTAGCTTCCATCTGGTTGTAGCCAAAAAATCAAGGTGGAAGGGTGGTGTAAAGGAGAACTATTGTTCTTTGTTATACAGGTCAGTTCTTGTGTGACTGGAAGTTGGTGCTTCCATCCAATTGGTGCTGGAACACTTAGGGAGTTGGTGATTCCTTCTAGTGGGTGATTTCTTCTAGTGGGTGCTAGAGAAACCAGGGAGTTGGTGCTTCCTTCTAGTGGGTGCTAGAGAAACCAAAGAATTGGTGCTCTCATCAAGTTGCAGCTTGCAGAACAGAGGTGGTAGCCTCACAATGAGTTGGTGCTCATAAGAATGATAATGTACAGAAATTAAAGATTACTTATCATATCAAGAAGAATAGGTTTTTTCCTTTATGGGTTTTCTCAGGAAATATCTGTCTCTGTATATTTCATGTGTGTGATTGATGTTGAATATTCTATTACTTACCTCCCTGCATTATTGTGATTGTCATTGAGTGATTTGTAAAGATTTTAAAATAAGCATAATTTTTTAAGCACTATAACAATTGATTCACCCCCCCCCCTCTCAGTTTTCCAACAATTGGTATCAGATCCGGTTCCTTTTATTTAAAGGTCTATCAGTAAGCTTAAACATGTCAAGCCATGAAGGAACTTAAACCAATAAGGCCCCTATGTTCAATGGAAAAAACTTTTCCTTCTGAAAAGTTAGGATGAGAACCTACATAATGGCTTTAGGTGCAGATGGTTGGGATGTGGTAGAGACTAGTTATGTAAAGCCGGTTGTATTAGCTTCCAAGGATGACAAGCTAGAATTCAGATTCAATGCTAAGGTTATGAATTCTATTCTAAGTGGGCTTGAAGAAGCAGAATTTGTAAAATTTATGCACTTAGAAACTGCCAAAGCAATGTGGGACAAACTCATTAGAAGCTATGAAGGTAATGAGAAGGTAAAGGATGCCAAGATTCAAATCTACATATTACAATGTGAACAACTAAAGATGAATGATGATGAGACAGTTAATAATTTTTTCTTAAGAGTTGAGGAGCTTGTGAATGCCATGAAAGGTCTTGGTGAGAAGATTGAAGACGTATTACTAGTTAAGAAGATCTTAAGATATCTTCCTAATAGATTCAATACAAACGTTTCTGCAATAGAAGAAATGAATGATCATAATACTATGTCTATCCTAGGAACTCTAACTGCTTATGAAATGAGGATTAGTAAAGATAAATCTACCACTAGAGAAGCATCATTTAAAGCAGACAAGAATGAGGATTCTGAGGCTGATGAAATTGAAGAAAAATTTGTGAGAATACTAACGAAAGGATCAGGAAAGTACCAAGGCAAGTTTCCCTTCAAATGTTTTAACTGTGGAAAGATAGGTCACTTTGGATCTAAGTTTCCACACAAGTAGAAGGACCAAAACTCTGAAGGAGAAGAGAAGTACAAACCCAAGAGATTTGGTAAAAAGAAAAGTTTATGTGTAAACAATGATGACTCTTCAGAAGACACGGATAATGACTCTTCCTGTGAAGATAAGGTAAATGAATTCATGCTTATGTCCAAAGAGGATTATGATAATAAAATCACAGGAAGTGATGCTAATTATGAAGAAGTTGTGGTTGAATTGGAAGGAGAGTTGGTCAGCGCTTTGGAAGAGATTGACAGACTCGGACTTAAGAAGAGAAAGCAAAAACAATTGTTGATACAGTTCAAGAAAGGCAATAAAAAACCTAATGAAGACTTTGCCCTGCTAAAAGTGGAATTAGAAGAGACAAAGAAAATTGAAGACATTCTAAATTAGTAATTATCAAAAAACAAGACAATATGTGAAGCTCTGGAAGAAGAAGTAGTGAAAACTAGGAAAGAGTTGGAGAAGTTTCAAGCCTTGTATCATCAAAATCTGTCTAGTATCAAATCCTCAGAAGCATTAGCCACCATTCTGAATCAGCAAAGGAGTCCAAAGTTGAAAATTGGTTTGGTTTATGAAGAGGGATCAAGCAGTGGTCAGCCAAGCAACAAAGAACCCATCAAGTTTGTCAAATCTACAACCAATGACAACAACAAACTTGCAGAAACAAAAGAAGATAATCAGCCACCCAGGAGGAGTAAAGAAAAAGGTGCCAGAACTGAATTTGTAGAAAAAATAAATAATACACCCTCTGCTCAAGGAAATCATCATCATGGAAGAAATCGACCTGCTCAAATAAGACAACCATTTTCGAGGTACAAAGATTTTTTCTATGGATATTGTTTCTATTGTTCTAACTTTGGCCACAAAGTTGTAAATTGTTCCTTAAGATTTAGACATGAGCAATCAAGACACCCAAGGAATAAATATCTTCCACAACAGAGAATGAGACAGCCAGGTAACAAACAACCACATATTGAAAATTGTCAAATTAAGTTTAGAGACATGCAACTGAGGAGGTCAAGAAATAATAAATAGTCAATGAGTAGACAATGCTTCAATGATCACTTTGACCTACTGAAAAATGAGCTTGAATGTTATAACTGTCATAACTTTGGCCACAAAGCTGCAAACTTCCATCTGAAGAATTACTAAGAAGATCCAAGGATAAAGCTCTTGGCTAGAAAGGCCAGCACATGGAAAAAGAAAGATAGTGAAAAATGTGGTCTAATACTTTCAACTCAAAAAGAAAAGGACTCATGGAATATAGACAGTGAATGTTCCAAGCACATGACTGGAGACAAGGATAAGCTTTTGCCTATAAGTAAAAGAAAAATAGGAAATGTGATCTTTGAAAATGATGAACCAGGTAAAATCAAGGGTAAAGGGATGGTGAGTTTTAGTAATGGCAAAGGAAATTCTCAGGTTGTTCTGCTTGTAGATGGTCTGAAACATAATTTTCTCAGTACAAGTCAAATGTGTGACAGAGGTTGTGAAGAGGTGTTCATGTCCAAAGATTGTAAGGTGAAAAATGTAAACTCGGGACAAGTGGTGGCTAAAGGCATAAGGACAGATAATGATGTTGATATTGAATCCTCCCGTGTAAGAAAAGAAGAAGTAGAAGAAGAATCATGTCATAAGCCAGAAGAAGAAGTTGTGAAGGTTGAGAAGTCAAACACCCAAATCAAGTTCATGAACAACTACATGACCTTGGATGAGATCTTGGATATTCAAAGATCACCAAATGACAAATTCGGTCTTGGATAGAACAAGAAAGAAATCAGTACTTCTAAGAAGTCTAACACGGGTCCTTTATTTGTAAAAAGGGAAAGAAGGTATGAGAGTGTTTGTAATGTTTTTTTCTTGTTATGCATATGGTCATAAAAGTCTTGGATTGTAGGCATCATGGAAGAGAAATGAAATTGTTGTAATAGAAGATCAAAGAAGAGTGATAGGGGGAGTCATTCAATTATGACAAGAAAAGGTTGATGAAGAAGTCCCAAGAAGAGAGGTGAGAAATATTGAGTCTGCTACAGAGGACACAGTTGAAGCTAAAGATGAATATGTCCAAGAATCAGAAGGAGAAGACTGTGAGTTAGATACAAATACTCTGCAGAACTCAAATAAGAAGGTCCATCCTGTCAGGGGGAGTATATATTGGTTGAATATCAGATACCTCCAACAAGTACTGCAACAGCTTAGGGGGAGCATGTTTTCTTTGACATTGATGTCAAAGGGGGAGAAAAGGAGTGGTCTGGATGTTACAGTTGGATATCCTGGATGCTACAGTTAGAGATCTAAGTAGAATAGTGTAGTCATTCAGGGTTTCCATCAATGCCAAAGGGGGAGATTGTTGGCATGTTTATAGGTAGAGTGTGCTTGTCATTGATGGCAAGAACAACAGCGATGTTGGAAGGTTTACAAGAAGAGTGTGCATGGAAAGAACAAAAGAAACGATGGCATGTTTACAGGCAAGAACTGCAGAGATCAAAGCTCAGGAGAGATAGAATTATGAGATGTGAAAACGCGATCCCATACATCAAGGCTCATAGAAGGATCAAAGGTAGCAGCCTTTGATACTTAGAGATTTGAGAAAGCCAAATCTTAGGAGGAGGAGTGACAGTGGTTGTTGGATCAACAATCTTGAATACTCGATGTTCGTTAGATCAGATTCCAGTGACCAGAGGAAGCGTAGAGGATAAGTACAAATCTGATCCGTTGGATCTGAGCGCCAAGGACCAACAGTCGTCATATCCATTATAACCATGAAGAGGATAATGGTCGAGAGCCATCCTTCAACTACACGAAATGAAAAATCACGATGAGATCTGGACCGTTGGATCCAGAGGACACATGGCGAGATATCATCATTTCGTTGACTCGTGAACTGGAAAAGTCAAAGGTGAGTATTCCTCCAACTTCACAAAATGTGAAGTCTCTATAAGATCTGGACCGTTGGATCATAGAGGGTTGTGGACCGTTGATATAAAGTATTTCAGATATTGGGAGTTGGAAGAGTCAGGTTTGGATCACGTTCAAACACCCAACATGCGAATTCGCGATTTGATCACAGTCGCCAGATCAATTTCGAGTGGAAGGACAAGATAAGCTAGCAAAGTCACATCACAGAAAGATCGAGTCATCGATCCAAGATCTTGATCAAATGAACAACATTCACTTTGGATATAGAGATGCGAGGAGTTTACACTCAGAAAAGTTTGAGATTTGAAATCCCCAAAATGTAAAGTTTCGTTAAATGTTGGATCTGGAGATCAGACAATGACCATTAGATCATGGCAGACCACGTCAGCCAGGACAGGTGGAAGACTACGTCAGCAAGGACATGTGGTGCAATCAGACAATGACAAGTTTCAAGTTGATTCATCATTTTAGGTACGTGTAAATCACAAATGTATGAGTGACACATGGCAGTTGCTCAGCTCATGACACGTCATTGAGTGACACAATATTTACGTCACTCCAGAAGTTTTTCTTCAGAATTTTTACCACCAATACTCACCCAAATACCTAAAGTCCCAAAGGTCAAAGTACCGGAGCGGAGGATAGTCGTTGTATTATAGAGGACACACATCAGTGGATTGTCAACTCTAGGAAAAAGAAAAGAAAGGATGAACGAAAGTTTGAGAATTGATATCTCCAAATTATGGAGACATGAAGGATATCTCAACCATTTATCTGAGAGGGACACGCGTCGTTGGATCATGGATTCCAAGGGAAAATGAGAACTTGAGAATTGAAACTCCCAGAGCCCGTATCACGAAATCGATCTCGTCCGTTGGTTTGGAGGGAGATGTGTCATCTGATCACTGAGACTAAGGATCAAGCATGGACAAAGGAAATAAGGTAGAGTCCTCAATTGAAGAGGACATATGTTAGCAAATCTTCCATTCAAGAAGATATCCAGTCATCATCAATAGGGTTTGAGACTTGAAACTCTCGGAGCCCAGATCACGAAGGAAACCTCAATCGTTGATGGAGGAAGGAGAGATCTGGTACGTGGACTCGAGAGGAAATATCTGAACCATCCATTCAAGAGCACCGTCAAGATCGTGATATTGATGGTCATCCTCCATTGCGGGGCCAGAACATGATCGGGCCTTAATTTTTCGTAAGCATGCCATAATCAAAACCATGGTTTTTGGAGAAAGGATGCGTGGAGGATCGTGGTGAATTGCGGGGAGAAAAGAAGTTTGGTATAAACCAATTTGGATGCGCCTGCAATCTCTTGGTCAGATGAATATCATAGCCTAAGATCATATCATTAAATGGAGCCAACGCTCACTAGACAGAAATCGGGAAGCTCCTTTTGAATAAGTGCTTGGTCACCGTCGATGGTCGCACGAAGATTCTCTCAGTAACTGCTAAGAGACAAATTGATTGTAACTGCAGAAAATGACTGATTGCATCTACCAGAGAACTCGAGGCGTTGGAAGGTGATCGCTAGAGAAGCTGAAGAGTCTTGAGGTAACTACCAGTGGAATGAATACTCATCATAGAGACGATTGACAGATGTAAATGCGTCGAAGACTGTAACTGCCAAAGAAGCTGAAGAATCTCAAGATAATGACCACTGATGAAGAACAGTCTTAGGATGATCAAAAGAGAATACGAAGAGTCTCGATTGCCTGAGAAGCTAAGGAATCTCAGCATAACGCCCAGTGATGATGAACGCATGGAGCTAACCGCTAGAGAAGATGAAGAGTTGTCATAATGATCAGGAGATGACTTGACAAGAGAAAAGTATGCAGAACAGAGAAGTGAAGTAATTATTCTATGGAGCTATGCAGGAGTGAGAAAGAGTTGTAGTGAACAACCTGTAGGGAAGAACAATGACGTTGTAAAGATCATGTAGAGGCATTGCACATGAACCATGCAGAAGGTGCACAGAGAGTATATAAACGCAAAACATAGAAGAGATGGTGGTTGTTGTTGAGTGTGATTGATGCGGGTAGAAGCATGTGGTGTGTAGGAGCTAAAGAACATAATAAGCAAGGAACATAAATGCATATCTGAGAGAAGAATAGAAAGCGCAACAGACACAAGGAGAGAGACATTGATGCAGGTAGAGCAGAACAGTGTAGCAGATTAGTGATGAGATTGGTAAGCCATAGATAAATGTTGTATCACTGTGATAAAGTTGAAAAAGGAAAATATTTATATTTCAGGGTGGTAGGGAGGTTTTAGGGAGGACTGGTGTCCTTAGAGTTTCAAGTGGGTGCTTGAACACAGGGAGTTGTAGCTTCCATCTGGCTGCAGCCAGAAAAATCAGGGTGGCAGGGTGGTGCAAGGGAGAACTATTGTTCTCTATTATACAGGTCGGTGCCTGTGTGACTAGAAGTTGGTGCTTCCATCCAGTGGGTGTTGGAACACTTAGGGATTTGGTGCTTCCTTCTAGTGGGCGCTAGAGAAACCAGGGATTTGTTGCTTCCTTCTAGTGGGTGCTAGAGAAACTAGGGAGTTGGTGCTTCCTTCTAGTGGGTGCTAGAGAAACCAGAGAGTTGGTGCTCTCATCAAGTTGCATCTTGCATAATAGAGGTGGTATCCTCACAATGAGTTGGTCCTCATAAGAATGATAATGTACAGAAAATAAAGATTACTTATCATATCAAGAAGAAGAGGTTTTTCCCTTTATAGGTTTCCTCAGGAAATATTTGTCTATGTATATTTCATGTGTGTGATTGATGTTGAATATTCTATTGCTTACCTCCTTGCATTGTTGTGATTTTCATTGAGTGATTTGTAAAGAGTTTAAAATAAGCATAATTGTTTAATCATGGTAACAATTGATTCACCCCCCCTCTCAGTTGTCCAACAACTACAACATAGGAAAAAATGATTACATATATTAATTGCGACATTGCTTCTCTTGAAGAAATAACAAGGGAAACACTCTGCCAACAATTCCATCACATAGCCCTCTTTTCAAGCATTCCTTCCCTAGTTTGGATTGCAACACATAATTACTTAAATATTAAATTAATTGGAGTTATAACATTAATCTAGATTCCTAAATTGTCATCTGTGATTTCATAGATATTTCAGCCATCTCAATTAGATAACTAACGAGGAGTGAAATTTTAAATGGGTATAAATCTTTGCATATTACTAGCAATAAAATTATTTTTTCTTTAAGTTATAATAAGTTTTGTCCCAATCATCCTATGAACAAACAATAGAAATGAGAAAAAAGAGTTGATTGCATTGACTATAAGGCAACAATGTCTTCAAAATGAAAACAAGAGTGACATGTTTGAGACCGAACCTTTAGTGACATTGTTTCCATGGCTAGATAACATCCATCATTTTCTTGTAAACTACATGTTTTGTAACTACCTTGTACAGATTCATTTGCATCACTAGTATCCTTATTTGAAGCTAAGAACTATCATGCATTTGATATATGAAACATAAGCTTCTCACCAAAACAATTTCCATCTCCTCTTCTGCATGTTTGTTCTTCAATATTTGGGTAGCATTTGAATTCATTCTTCCTGAGAAAATACAATATCTTGGAACTATACATTGATTTTATAATAAGATTAAAATTATCCAAATGGTATGAAAGGAAAAAAAATATCCCTAATCAATAAGATAAACAAGCAAGAAATGTGATGTCAATATGTAAATTTATAATGCCTTTGTCTATTGTCATCTTCTCTTTGTACTTTCAGAGTCCCTAGACACCTTATATGTGATTGTTTTCCCTAGCATTGAGACAATTCAATAGCTAATATATACACTAGTTATAGGATGTTTTCATGTTGATAACTTTTTCAAATGTATTGTCCTTTAGACTCAATAATAAAATTCCTTTGAAAAGGGAACTAGGATTTTTTAGCTTTTTAGATTGTTATGATTGAAATAATTGAATAAATGAAATTAAACAATAACAAGTTCTTAAAAATGTTATTGGCATTATTTTAGTGCTAGTAAACGTGTATGACCCAAATGAATCTATAGGGTATCGACAATAGTTTCATGTTTGGATCAGGTACAAAGGCAGTGACTATCAAATTTGATGATTTGGAAGTTTTTTGAAGTCCTTACTAAGTCATTCCATGCTATAAATCATGTTAAGCATTTATGTTAGTCACTCAATCCTAATACATACATATGTAAAATACTACTTTAGGATTTATCTCACTAACGATTGAAAACGAATTCCTGGATAAAATTGGCCATAAACAAAACCCATTTATCATACCTTTTATAAATTTAAAAAATATGAATATAGACAATAGTTAACCACACACATCACATTATAAGTGGCATTGTCCCTAGGATATTATCATATCATAGTATTATTCTCTATTATAATCTACTAATCAATGCTTCTATGTGCTATGTCAGCTCACAACCATAACTTACCCAATGCAAACAAGCATAGATGAAAAGTAATTTGAACTATTCTTTCTTTTTTGCAGATTTGACTTGAAAAGCATTAATGAGTCAAGTTGGTTCTCCCTTGCCTAGTCATGGGTTTCAAGTGACAAGAGTTTGAAGAGAACTTGAGAAGCCTCTTGTCTTTCATGTTAATTATCTTGTGTTATCTAGTCATATCCTTCATCTCAATGAAGGAAGGGAAGACTAGCTTAAATTATCAAATGCATATGGATTTGATCAAATTTCCTCCATGATTTTCTAGATGAAACTCCAAACATAGATCTGTATAAGATAACATGATTCATGATAGTGTCAAAAAGGAGTTCTAAACTTCACATCTATACAAGATCATAGGAGTGAAATTTAGTTTATGTTTCAATAACTTTTATATTAATAAAATATCCTCTCATCTTCCTTTGCTTTCATATTTTTATAATAATAGTTTATTATAAACTTCCATTGTTTTCATTCTGATAAGAAAATACATCATGTCTTTCTCAATTCTCATTGTAAACTTCCATTATTTTCATTTTGATGCAACATATGTCTTTTGGTTGTAAAGTGCATCTTTTTTATCTTGCAAAATATTGTTCATTCTTCTGTGGCAAGGGGTTGGGTAGCATTTCCTTTGCAATTACAATTAATAACCACCACCTACATTGGATCTAATGATATTAGAGACAAAAATGTACATGTGTGTTGATTAAAATTTTAATACAATATCTTTGGTAAACTTTAATATTCTTCAATTAGTACTTCCCAATCTAAAATTCGTGTCTACCACCTACCTATTGGTTATATGTTTCTAGTTTTAATATTTTTTGTTTCACCATGATAACCTCACACTATATAATATTTTGTGTTTCACCATGATAACCTCACACTATATATATATATATATATATATATATATATATATATATATATATATATATATATATATATATATATAAAAATAA
>ML780921.1:2003238-2014437 GCA_009831015.1 Picea engelmannii
ATATATATATATAAGAATAAGATTTTTCATCTTTTCCTATGAAAAGTCTTTAATTCCTTTTATATCCTTGGTAAATCCCATATCCAGTCCACCATAATTTTGTGTTTGATGTTTTTAAAATATCAATTATAAAAGGATTATCAATAAATATTTTTTGATGTCACAATCTTTACAATGCATCATTATTCTTCATTTACAGGTTTGATTGGCATAGCACCAAGCAATTCCATCATGTACATGTAATCAACATTTCTACACTATGTAATATACTATATGCCCATATCTATTGCATAGTTTATGTACATATCTCCATATAAAAAAATAATGGAAAGATGAAGGGTGTATATTGATATGAAAGAAAAACAAAATATATTATATATTTTTTTCCTTTTACATAGTAAATGTTCAAATGTTTAAATCGGGAAAAGTTGGACAAGTGAAGGAAGCATCAAGAGTGAAGGATCACAAACAACATAAGAACAATAAATACATAGCTAAATGAATATAAATTTTCTTTAGATTACATTTGGAAAATAAATATGCTTGTTGGTATTTATATCATGTGGGTCTAATGTCAATGTCGTATACAATAATTTTTTTTCAATTCACAAGAAATAATAGGAAGTACAAGAAAAGAAAACAACATAGCACAATACAGAGAACTTAAAAAGTATCCATATAAATATGTATATGATAGAATGCATTTAAATTGTGAGGTTATGAAAAAAATAGATATAAACTATCCCTTGTGTTACTTGTTTTATGCATTCCTTGTGTATAGGCCTATATATACAACTTCTAATATAGTATCCATTGAAGACTTGAACAGTCGCAGAAATGGACAAGTATCTGTTGGAGACATAATGGACATATACAATACATATTTGGACAAAACAAATAGCACACATCGAATTTTGCAGGTTGGCATGACATATGAGAAATGCATGATGATAGTCACCTTGACTGTTCTTGCACACCTTATTCAAAAACATGAACAAAAGATCTTACCTGGCAATGCACTATCCATTACAAATTTTAAAATTACGTCAAAATCTAACTATGATTGTGGTGATTGTGATCATACTATATCACTAGACAACTTTAGTATTATAGAGACAATTCTCGTAGTCTACCAATAATACAACTTCATACCAGACACAACAATTAAACAATTTGCATAAAATAAAACTATTTATTCAATTGGAATAATCAGAGTTGTTTTCATGCTTGCAAGAAAGGTGGGGATGCAATTCACTCTTCATATAAAGGATGGAAACTCAGAAAATGAAAAAGCAATGGTACAACTTTCATATCCAGTATTTTTACTTTTAAATGCTTATATATCTTCAACCAGATTACATAACTACCATAATGTTTCATGTTAGAGATCGAACAATTGTTTTGTAACGACTCCTCTGTTACGACAACAATAGTGAGTACAAAAGGAGGTAAATATATATATTTTTTATTTGAAACAAACGTTAGGAAAAGTGAAACGCGTCACAACAATTTATTAACTACACAATCAATCGCATCACAATCAACTGAAAGCAACATCACTAGTATTCAATCAACCATATAACATAAATATAACATAAAGAAACTACCCGCCCAACCTATCCTGCAAGGTTAGGACCTCTAGAACACATAATCAATGCTCAAGTCCAAGATTCATCTGATTTATTTTGACCACTTAAGGTCTCAGTACTGGTGATTGTTATAAGGAACAAGGAGGTATCTATGTCTCATTAATCCAATCATAACTGCAATTCAAGACTAGATTTATCAACCATACTTAACCATTAATTCTTTGTGGTGCAATAGAATATTTTTGTATACTTAATTAATATTCAATCAATAATTAAGTGCAATTGAGTACGAGGATATTACATAAAGAATAATAAGAACCACATGAGGTACAATCTTAGTATCAAATAGAGATCTAATTCTAATCATCATTATTCCATTCGGCATTATTACTTAAGACTTGTATTATCTACTCATCATATCAATCATATATGGAGAGTATGATAAGAAAGCTATACATATCATCTATTACCATTAAGCAACCAAGTGTTGATCTATTAGATAATTCTTACCTTAAAAAGTATGATTTACCAAGTACATAATATCAAATTCTCCACCACATTCCCTTATTGTTTACTCTAGAAAATATCCCCTTTATCATTCTAATTATGAATTGACAGTAAAGAATCTAACTAATATAAATATACATCTTGTTGGGTCGCAAAAATACGACACTTTATTCATCTTTCATATACCATTTGTCGCCTTTATTTCCATTTCATTCTTCCATAAAACCATAATTATCATCACTTTCATAAAAACATATGGGTTTACATTTCCATTTTCCAAATTATTTATTTTGAGTAGTTTTAAGAGAATTTGTGATTAAATACTAGAAAATTAAAATATTTTCATTATATCTCAAAGTTGGATGAGTTTTGTGATGACTACAGGCATATTTGAAGATTTTCACAAAGTCAAAAATCACCACCTAGCTTCAAATTCGAATTTCATCTTCAAGCTTTGATTTGGAGATAATCATTCAAGCTAACTTCAAAGAGAAGATCATGGATAGAATATCTTATCTAAGATATTTGTGGAGGATTTTAAGAGATAGGTTGAGAGAAAAGTGGATATGTAATTATGAGTTTGTTATCTTTATTCATGTATAAATAAGTGGGTTATCTCCTCATTTGGAAGGAGGCCTCTCTCTAGAAATAGAGAAATAATGAGATAGTTTTCATTTTGAGAGTTAGATATGGATCTCATCCTTTTGTAATTAGAATGATTCTTTTGGAATAAAGAGTTGGATTTCTTTATGTTTTTAGGTGTTAATTTAGTAGTTTATGTGAGCTCACATATAGTTCTCAATTGTCTTTTGTTACATGCTTTCATAGATTAGTTGCTAATTTTCATGCTTTCTTGATTTAGTTTACTTTCAATAAGATTTCATGTGCTTTCATAGATAGGTTTACTTTCATATAGTTTTACGTTTTTCTTGAATTTAGTTTAGATCATTTTGTTTTTTCTTAGATTTACATTCAACAACAGTAGTTTAACATGTTTCTTTTCAATCATTAGCATAGATTAGAAATCCTCTTACCCTTCATATACTTTGCGTACATATCATAATATTACGACTCCGGATTGATAATTTATGTCGCAATTACTATCATATAATTCGCTCGACACATCTTACCATACAGTAACATGAAAACCTTAACTAGGTAATATGACATATAAGAAAATAAGGTGACTTTTAGTGTAAGCACTTCATACAATAATCCACTAGGAGATTACAAAGACCAATGGAGCATTAGCATACTTAGTAAATCTCTGAGCTTAAAAGGGTCAGGAATATTTATAAATGAAAACCCCATTCTCGAAGACCAAGCTGGATTAAGGAAGTTCAAAAGGTAAAAGAAGCCACGAAAGAAGGAAAATGGGCAATAATTAGAAATCGAAAAGTTATTGTTAGTGGTAGAGACCAGAAGGATAATAATAAATAGGAATTTGGGACACTACCGATCCTTTTTTGGAATTGTCGTGGCTTTCCATGACGCAAAGGTCCTATGATAAGTTGGATCCCGAGTGATATTGATATTATCTGTCTAGTTGAAACTTGGGAGCATGAGGAGTCTAAGGTCCCTAACATGGAAGGATTTGTCTTTTGGTCGGCATGGAACAAAAAATCCCATTGTAGAGGGATAGGAGGCATATCTTTTTATATTATAAAGACCATTTCTCCTCACATTCAACTTCATAAGATTGACCCTCTTAATCAATACATTTGGATAGAAATTTCAGACACCAATGCTAAGAAGATGTATATAGCAATTTGTTATTGTGCACCTATTAATTTTACTTTTTATAAGAAAAATAATCTAGATAAAAAAATTCCCTATAATAATTTAGAACAAGATATTTATAATTTGAAAAATGAAGATAATATCCTCCTGCTAGGAGACTTTAATGCTAGGACTACAACTAAACAAGCTACTCTTTTAAGCAATGACTCCAACCATAATCCTTTATGTCTAGATGAGGACCTTGTTTTATCTAATAGCTACAAAATAAGCTCTGAAGACCTAATTGAGAATTGTTTGGTACTGCGTTGGTCGAGCTCTGCAGCTCTCAAGACCTAATAATTTGCAATGAAGTAATGACGTGGCCAAACTCCAACCAAATGACTTGTATTCATGGGCTACGTAATAGTTTTGTAGATTATGTGATATCTGATATCGTTGTTTCCAACCAAATAGCAACTTTTTACCTTTTAAATGACCATGAGCCTAACTTTGATCATAAACCTTTAACCCTAACTCTAAAATTTTCCATGCATAGGAGCACCATTGAAGAGAATTCTGATAATAAAAGGAATTTTCACTTTGAAAAAAGTAAAGTTGACATTTTCTTAAAGGATTTAAATAGTAAATTAAACCTCCTAACTTATAAGGACAACATTGAAGAACTCTATCACAATTTTACAACTACCCTTTCCACTTCTATTAACAAGTTCTCTTTCGAGGTGTCCTATAAAAAGAATAATAGAACGACCAACCCTTGGTATGATAAAGAATGTAAAATTTCTAGGAAACCCATTAGGGATGCTTCTAATGAGTCCTTAAAACTCGATAAGATCAATACATACAAAGCCCTAATTAAAAGGGAAAAAAGATACTATATCAATAAATGGCAAGATCAACTTTCACAACTATACAAGTTGGATCCTAGGAAGTTCTGGAGCCAAATTCTAAAATGCAATACTAAAGAAAATAATAGGATTCCCTTAAGGGACTGGAATTCCTACCTTAAAATTCCTTACAAGTTCCCTACTTCCATGGACAACATTCCTATTATCCCTACAAAGGAAGAAGTTTTTTCTTTATATGACATAGAGTTCAGGGTTAAGCGGCTTGCAAATGGGAAATCTAAGGACATTGAAGGCTACCAAGCTGAAATTTTTAAAATGGAGGGCCAATTCTTATCCCTCAAATACACATGCTCTTCAATTTATCAGTCAAGCAAGGCTTCCCTAAACCCTGGACGCAAAGCCTCATTGTTCTTATTTTTAAAAATGGGGATAGAAACATTCCCTCTAATTATAGGACCATTATGATTAGCCCGATTTTAGCCAAGATTTATGGAATTATTTTGGAAAAGAAGATTAGCCTTTGGCTAGAAAGTCATGGTAAAAGAGATAAAGGCCAGGCCAAGTTTAGGATATATCATTCAACTATGGACCATCGTGTTACCTTTAGGATCATTGCAGAGGAGTTCTGCAATACTAAAACCAATATTTTTTGTTGTTTTGTTGACTTTAGAAAATCTTTTGACATGGTTCCTAGGAAAAACGTTTGGAATAGGTTGGAAGAGATAAAAGTGCCTCTCGATTTGAGGGTTGTTGCAATAAGGATGTATGAGAAATTTATTGCTAAGTTTAAAAACATTTAGGGTTGGTCAAAAGATATTAACTACAATATCGGAGTCAAACAAGGTTGTCCCTTGTCCCCTACCCTTTTTGGCATATACATTGACAAGTTAGAAGAATGGTTGGAAAAAGCAGGTTGTGTCGGCCCTACTCTCACTAGTATAGTCAACAACCTTCTTCTTTATGCTAATGATATCATTCTTATGGAAAGGAGTCCCAATGATCTTGATAACCAACTAAGAATCCTCAAGTATTTTTGCTCCAATATGGGTATGACTATTAATATTGATAAGACTAAGGTCGTGATTATTAAATCCAATAAGATCCCTTATGATACCTTTGTATATGAAAACAACAACTTGGAGGAAGTGAATTCATACAAATATCTTGGAATTAATATTCACCACAAGCTCAATTGGAATTATAACATTGAGAAAAGGATTATTGGGGCATGGAAAGCTTAATATGGGTTTGAAAACAATTGTAAATCAGATGATCTTTGGAGTTGGGATAAGAAGAAACTCCTCTTTGAGACTCTTGTTACACATGTTATTCTTTATCGATGTTAAGTCTAGGGTTGTAGTATCTCTTGTGAATCCTGGAGAAATATAGAGAAAATAAAAAAGAATGTTATAACCTATAATCTCAAAATTAAAGGAAATATGCCCTATCCCATCCTCCTCTTAGAAACAAGCCTCTTCCCCATTTAGAGCATGGCTATGACTAGATACCT
The DNA here is from genome assembly GCA_009831015.1 of Picea engelmannii. NCBI lineage: Eukaryota > Viridiplantae > Streptophyta > Pinopsida > Pinales > Pinaceae > Picea > Picea engelmannii. The sequence continues at coordinate 2,009,430 of ML780921.1, forward strand.
AATGTATAAGGACAAGTTAAACAACATGGAAGACAAGAGGCTACCTAAAATTGCTTCAAAATCAAGTCATAACCACCATCGATTGAAGCGAGGATGGCATAAAGAGGTTTGGTCTTGGCTAAACTATTGGGGAATCATGGAAGAAACCATTTTGCAGGATAAAGATACTATTAAAATAAACGTCAAATCAAAATTTAAGGGGAAAATGTGGTGTGATAAAGAGTTAGAGGAAAAAATAAAATTAAGGTATTATAAAGATGTAATCAACCCTAATCTAGAATATCAAAATTATCTATCTATTTTTCCAAGTGTAAATAAAAAAATAAGCATTGCTAAGATAAGAACAAATTCTCACAAGCTCCATAGTGAAACTGGGTGTTGATCAATTCCTAAAACTCCATGGGATGAAAGAGTGTGTCACCTTTGTGACACTAAGAATGTTGAAGATGAAAAGAACTTTCTCTTAGATTGTCCAACCTATACCCATATTAGATCTCATTTTCAAAATATTTATCACACTACCAACCTTCCTAACCTCTTAAATCAACAAAAGTATGGTGATCTTGGAAAGCTTCTCTTAATGCTTTTCGAGCACAGAAAGAAAATTCTAAAGAATCACAAGTAATCACTTACCCTCTTAAGGTCCGATAGACCAATTCGGTCTTAGTGGACGTTAATCATCATCATCATCATCATTAACTTAACCAAATTTTTTATTCTCCTTATATACAATTGGATTTAGAGCTTAAATATCCTTTATAAGAATTTAAGGAAGACTAAATCTTATTAAGCAATATATAAATAACTAAAGAAGATCAATTCTTACTAAGCAATATCAATATTCTAATGCTACTTTACATATCCATTAAAAATAACTACAAGGATATCAAAATCATCCCATACCATATTAATAAGATTGACATGTAGACTTTTGGGTTATAATAAGCAAGTTTTAAAGGTGAACTATTCTTTAAATGGAGGGCATTTTTACATTTAGGTTTAGGCCAAAATTTCACATAATTCACTTCACTAAACTTCCTTAAAAATAATCAACAAGTCACTTAAAGGAACTGAACCTAGGTGACGGTTAACACTCAATCTCCCAACCACCAGGGTTTTAGAATCTATTCCAACCCTTGATTCACCGTGCAACACAATCCAAGTCTGTGTGCAAGTCAACGAATGGGGAATATTCCCTGGAATAATTCACACCACCGGAAGGAAATTTGAAGTATCTAAGGAAGAAATGACTAGACAGTAAAAGTAACCACAGGGTTTGTCATTTGAAGTGGTAGTGAACAGGTAAATTCGTCAATCGTTTAAGCTCTAATCGACGACATTCAAATTATGAGATCTTTGACTAAATTTCTAGAAGGTAGCGACTAAGACTCCATAACGACAGGGGTTTCAATCTTGACAACGATTCATTATTTAACCAATTCATAAACTTATAAAGGATAAGGCATCGTAGCCCCATTTTTTGTGTTCACAAATAATTGATACTAAAAATTTGTTCCTGGATTCCAATGATAGAGTCCCAGGAAGTAAAAATTTTAGGATTTAAACAAATGAAACAACCCAAGAATTCACTAATCAGTAAAAGCGATTTGAAAGGGAAGAAATCAAGTTAAGAAAAACCTTATGAATGTCAATTAATTTGCAGAGGCCCCCAAAATCGTTTCTAGAAACAAAATTTAACATGCAAAGATTCTTCAAATTCAACATCAATTCGTGGAAGTCACTTGCGAGGACTCTATAGGAAAACAATTTCCCGACTTACCTAGCAACTACAGTGAACCAAAAGACATCAATCAGGTCAGTAATTCAGGTTGCAAAAACATACGAAAATCCCTTGAATAACTGTCTTGATTTATCCAACCCAAGATTCAATTGAAAGGGTTGTTTGAAACCTAGGTATCAAGAAATGGACCACGTACAAAGCTCCAAAAACCCATCAAACCAACCATGGAAAACAATCATATGGGCCATTCATAGACCTCATAGACAATGTCAACACAACCACAATCAGTCGAATGAATACCGATAACAACAATCAGAACCGACCATATACCAAAACAACCATGGCAGTCTCAATGGTATTCCTAGAAGGAAAGTAATACAATCATATGGGTATTCTCAAAGCATCAAATCAACCATATGGAAATAGGAAATTCATATCAGTAGAATTAACTTGACAACAACCACACAGATTTGAAACAAACCTCAATTCTAAAATTATAGTTACCACAAATTTATTTACGAGAAAATTCAATTAATTACACATTGAAATATGAAAGTCTATAATTTTTTTTGGTAGTTTAGTTGATCATAAATTTAGATTGACAACATTCCACACAGATTTAAATAAAAAATGAAAACCTAACTTTTAGAGTCCCCACGAATTTCTTTCTGAAAAATCAACCATTTACACAATGAATATATGAAACTACAATGTCGTTTGGGTAGTTGGTTATCATGAATATATGAATCTAAAATTATGATAAGAAACCAATGGCAATGATTATATCAAGAATTTGATTCATTTCACAATCCAATAACATATACAAGATGCTCCAAGACATCCACCAACCAATTTATGCACATTTATATACTCTATTGTTCACAGATTGGGCAGTTCGTTGTACATCCAATGATTCAATATCGACATAGAATATGAATTCTTCTTACTACAGGAAACAATTACAAAATTTACTAGAAATTCACTTCTATATTTCACAACAACTATCAAGGAACTTGTCAATTCGAGTTTAGAATTACAATCAGTTTACAACAATTTCTAAAAACTATATACACAATTAAATCTTATTACAATTACAAATCTCAAATAAGAATACCGTAACCGACGAAGATGGACTTTGAAGTCGAAAACTGGTGTTTTGTCTGACTTCTTGCTTGCTTATCACAGAGACTTCACCGGTACCTCCCATCCAAAACTAGGGGTACTCTTCTTCCTCCTTATCCCTCGAACCACAAAGGGGTCACACACTAAAACCAGAAATACTATAGCTCCAAGCTTGCCTCACAATGAAGAGCTACCACTCTATTCTCAAACTTGGTATCCCAACTATCACAAGTAAAACACAGTCCAAAATGATTTTGGCAACATAACTTTACCAATAACAAGTGTGATCATTTACCCATATACACTATTTGTTTTATAGAAATTTCCTTACTGACACATGTCCACATGCACAATTAATTAAAGTTTTAATTAAATAAATTAGGATTATTCACCCACACACTTGTCACACTCTCCCCAAGTTGCACAAGTAATTACAACTTTTATTTTAATTAAAAAGTCAAATTCTCTCACATTCCCCAATGTGTTCCTATTTTCTCTCTTAGTTGTCCCTTTATTCCCCATATTCTCATTTAATGAGTGTCTCTTAACTAGATCTTAGTTAGATTTGGAATAGGAGTTTTCTTCTAGTTAGATTAGTGGTAGCTTGACTTTAGATACCTTTCTATGAGTACACCTATTCTCTCATATTTTATTTATTTCTTAATTTAAAAATCATTTTTATTAATTTCATGCACACATGTGCAATTTATCCAATCTTTAGATTTTTCTTAATTTGATTCATCTCATTTCTTTTAATTTAATTAGATTTAATTTAGTCCCCTAACTAATCTTAGACTTTGGCTTATTCTTAGAATTAGGCTTATATTTTTATTGGGAATTATAATTAATAGATTCACACTTTAATTAATTATTTTAATCCGACAAAGTCTAATCAATTCAATGTTTTCTAGGCCACCTACATTTATTGACTCAAGCTTTTAAATTACGCGACGTGCCCTTCAAGACACACCTCCCTGCTCCAAGGGTGCCACTCTCCTTTGACTAGTTTTGGTACCTCGTACAACCCTTGGAGTCAACACTCCACTCGGTCAACCTTGTGAGAGACTAAGGGATTCTAAGGAATAAGGACTATTCCTTATTGTGCACCCCTTAGAAATCTTCATGAGCGACTATCTCAGTCCGCCCTCATGACATCGTGGACCACTTGAAATAGGTAATCATTAACCTACCATTCGAGCCACGACAGGAGTGCTAGTAGGTTGTGATAGGGACTCTGCCGCACCTCTCCCTCAATGTCTGGTTTCTGTGCATGGCCCCTTTACTCCTTATGTGAGTCTGATTAGCAAGCATCGTCAGCCTGCATCCATTGACAAAAACATTGTCAATGATCCATATGAAAAATCATACTATAATCAATCATATTTCACATATGCGTAAAATAAATACTCAAACAAAATACAATCCATTCCTTGACTCAATCCGGAATCCAAGGAGGTCCATTAATGCCATCAACATCCATAATTTGTCACGTATCTTGCACACTCAGGTAAAATCATCAATAGCATATGTCAATACATATATATCAAATAACAATAAGTCACTTGTTGGATTACTGAGAGGGGGGGTGAATCAGTAATAGCGTAATTATAATCTTTTTTCTTCAAATCTTATATCAATGTAGAATTATTATCTAATAATGAGCAGTAAGAAATAAACAATCACACACATACACAGTACACCAGTGTTTTACGTGGAAACCCAAATCGGGAGAAAAACCACGAAATGTTTTTTCTTATATGTCTTGAAGAATTACATTCATTGGAAGCACCAACTTCCTTTATTTTCCAGCTACAACTGAAAGGAGGCTCCAACCCCCTAGTTTCTCAGGCTACAACCTGAAGGAAGCTCCAACTCCCCAATTCTTTGGTTACAACCAAAAGGAGGCTACAACCCCCAATGTTCTCTAGCTACAACTGGAAGGTGGCTACAACCACCTATCCATGCCCCGTCCTACCACCCTGAAGTAGAAGTAGAATGATGGAACCATTATCACACTATCACTGTGAGATATACCGTTGTAAACCTGTACCAATAAATATGAACCATGCATCAACCTGTACCTCAACTTGTAATCAACCTGTACCATAAACAAGTGCATCAACCATGCACCAACCTGTAATCAAC
>ML780921.1:2016751-2031145 GCA_009831015.1 Picea engelmannii
CTTTTCTTTAGTCTCACATGCCTAGTTTTGGATTAGTCAACAACCCTAACTTGAAGTAATCATAACTTTGAACCTATAATGTATAAAGATATGAAACTGATACACAATGTTCTTCAGTGTGTTTTATACAATTCCTCCAAGTGTCACTACTTGGAACCTCACAGAAAATGAGTTATAGCAAAAATGGCATACATTGTTGAATTATGGCTTATTCTAGAGAGTGACCTTGTAGAGTGTGCCCCGCAAAACATGTTTGATGAATTGATCTAAAACTATTACATAAAATAATGCAGACTATACCCTAACCAACACATTTGGTCTCACTAAATTTGTATCTGTTATGAATAAGTTATGGCGTTGTTACCTGAAACACCTGATTTTGACTAGTTTCAGGACTGGCCACAAACTCTATTTTCCAAGGAAGTGTAACTCCCAAAATGCAATGACCCACAAGTTGAATCTTTAACCACATATACTTGGATATGTTTTATCACTTGCATAGAAATTTCAGGATCGGAATCATTATAGAAAAAAAGTTATAGCGAAAATGGTGAGATAACCTATAAATAACATACCTTATAAAGCACCATCAAAAGAATTTATCATTCCTTGCATTTCGGCTTTCTTTTCTTCACTTTCCTCATAATTTCAGCTTAGATATCCTTTGGTTACCTCATACACCTATAGATATTCAATATTCTCAAGTGTGATTCAAATGAGAGAGCATTGCCTCTTATTTATACTCTCCAAGTAGCTTCCTTAAAAACATCTTCTAGGTCACTTGACCCACTTTCCTTATTTTAAGGTTGGGTCCACTTCTAATTTCTCCATTAAATTTATTATTGAAATTATTTATTTGTATTCACTTTGAATTATAATACACACATCACTTCACTTTATTATTTACCTTTTAAAATCTCTTAAACCACTTTGATTACTTTAACCTTTTGGGGCTTCTAGATGACATATGAGGGTCCTCCAACTTCGTAAGGCCATAACTCTCAAACTATGAGGAGTTATGTGGCATTCTACATACCACCGGAAATGGCATGACATGTACTATCCATATAGAATAGTATTATATGAAAATATATCATAACTCATACCATTACCCATCAAACAAAATTGGTTCCATTACCCAAACCTGGAGTCTCCAACTTCTCATGGCCATAACTCTCTAACCGTGAGGAATTATGTGACATTCCACATACCACCAGAAATGAAATGGAAAGCACTATCCATCTAGGATATTTTACCTGAAAAATTCACTTTCTTCATCTCATTATTCCACAATTAAGCATGGGTTCTCTTACTCCACAAAGCGTCTTCCCGTGAGGGCTTTCACCATAAGGGAGCCACTTTGGAGTTCATCCATAGTTACTTCTTATCAACTATGAAAAAACAATAATGGGTCATATTTACATCAAACAATATTGGGTCCATTACCCAAACATTTATTCTACGGGGATTTCTTCAAGGGTTGACATCAATGACAACAAACCTTAATCAACAAATAAGTCACAACACATCAACATCATAATTTATAATACATAATCGAAATGAAATCACAATGTACTATAATTGGATCACTTGCACGCAAGTGTCCTCAACGAATAAGTCGATAAAAGTGTGCTCAATAGAGTAGGATGTTACATACACCCCCTCTTGTTTTAAACTCCGTCCCAAAGTTGTACAATATATACATGTGAGTAAATAAAAGTATCTGACATATATCTATATGTCTAATCTATCAAACAAGTAAGGAAATTGTTGACACATATCATATGTGTCCTCCCAGGTAGTCGAGTGTGGACTATAATTGTCCCACTGGACCTTGACCTGATCAACTATTCGACGTCGTAGTTTTCGAATGTGATGGTCTAGAATGCGGTTTGGCTCTACCATGAGAGAACCCTCGTCTGACACCTGCAAAGAAATCATGTCAATCACATGTGTAGGATCACTAATATAATGTCTAAAAATAGATACATGAAATACATTGTGCATATTCCTCAAAGAATCAGGAAAGGCTAATCAATAAGCCATGGGCCCCTTCCTTTCCACAACTTTGAAAGGTCTCACAAACCTAGGAGATATTTTAGCACCCTTTCCAAACTTGATCGAACTCTTGTGCGGTTTCGCCCGCAAGAAAAATTTGTCTCCCTTCATAACTGTGGTCAACGCAATGCGCATCAGCATAACTCTTTTGTCGATCTTGCACTTCTTTAATATTGTTTCTTATCGATTTCATTTGTTCTTCCATTTCTTGAATCACTTTTGGTCCTACCAGGACCCTATCCTCAAGTCGATCCCAATTCAATGGCGTACGACATGGTCACCCATAAAGAAACTCAAACAGTGTCATCTTAATGGTACTTTGATAGTTGTTGTTGTATGCAAACTCTACTAGCAACAAGAAATATTCCCAAAGTTTTTGTTGGTCCATTACATACATACGAAACATATCCTCCAAAATTTGGTTCGTTCTTTCTGTTTTCCCGTCTGTCTCAGGGTGATACGTTGTACTGAAATTCAGCTGTGTTCCCAAAGCCTCTTGGAAACTGGTCCAAAATTGTCTTGTAAAAACCGATCCTTGATCATATATGATCCTTCTCGGTACACCATGTAATCTCACAACCTCGTTGACAAAAAATATGGCTATGTCTGGCGCCTGATATATCGTACGTATAGGAATAAAGTGTGCACTCTTCATCAAAGTGTCTACTACCACAAAAATTGAGTCGTGTCTCCTTACCATCAGTGGAAATCCAACAATAAAGTCCATCAAAATGACTTCCCATTTCGATTTTGGAATAACATGTGGTTGTAATAATCTTGTTGGATGTCTTTGTTCATCTTTCACTTGCTGACATTCTAAGCATCTTTCCACGTAACTAACTATGTCTTCTTTCATTCCCTTCCAGAAAAATAAAGGCTTAAAGTATGTCTTCATCTTCGTAACTCCCGGATGAGCCATGTGTACTACTCTATGCGCTTCACTTAAGATCAAACTTCTTAATTCATCATTAAGCAGTACGTAAATTCTGTTGTTATACCTCCACAATCCATCATTGTCCAATGTATAACCTTTGAACTTTGGTACCATCATGGTATCTTGTTCAATATTATCCTTAACTTCCTTGTACCAATCATCATTTATATGCAGAGCTAGAATATTTTCTCGAAGATTCATCTTAAGAGGTATTACCAAGAATATGTGTGGTCTACAACTCAATGCATCTACTACCATGTTCATCATTCCTTTAATGTAAGTAATCTCAAAATCATATTCTCTAAGTAATTATGACCAACACCTTTGTCATGCGTTCAAGTCACTTTGCATAAATATATACAACAATCCACAATGATATGTCTATAATTTGAATTTATGTCCAATCAGATAGTGTCTCCAAACTCTCAAGGTATATACAATTGCCAATAACTCCAAGTCATGTGTTGTGTAGTTCTTCTCATGCTTTCTCAATTTCCTTGAAATATAAGTGATCACTCGACCGTCTTGCATCAAAACTCTCCTAAACCTTCCTTGGATGTGTTCGTGCATACCAAGAATTCCTTGTCCATGTCAGGGAATTTCATTATTAGTTTTGTCGTCAACAGCTCCTTAAGTTTTTGAAATACTTCCACGCATTTATCTGTCCAGACGAACTTCTTGTTTTTATTTTACAATTTCGTGATCATATTTTCTATCTTCAAAAAACCTTCGACGAATCGTTAATAATATCCCACTAAACCCATAAAGTTGCGTACTTCTTGTACGTTTGTCAGTGCAGGCCATTCCATAATAGCCTCTACTTTCATTGGTTCCACAACGATACCTTCACTTGATATGATATGTCCCAAGTAATGAATCTTCGATTGGTAAAAATAACATTTTGATAGTTTCTCGTATAATTTGTTTTCTTGTAGAAACTGTAGTACCAATCTTAAATGTGCGTCATGTTCTTCTTTCGTCAGAGAATAAATCAATATGTCATCAATAAGTACTTGAACAAACTTGTCCAAATATTTTTGGAACACCCCATTCATCAAGCTCATGAATACCCCTGGGGAATTTGTCAATCCGAACAGTAAAAATGTAAACTCATAGTGTCTGAACCTCGTCTTAAATGCGGTCTTAGGAATATCTTCCTCTTTAATCCATAATTGGCAATATCCTAATCTCAATTCAATCTTCGAAAACATTGTCACTCCTTTCATCTGATCAAATAAATCGTCTATTCTTGGAAACAGATACTGGTTCTTGATCATCGCTTCATTCAATTGATGGTAGTCAATACAAAGTATCCATGATCCATCCTTCTTTCTTACGAAAATAGTTGGCGCACCCCAAGGAGATACACTTGGACGTATGAGTCCCAAGTCCAATAATTCCTTCAATTGCATTTTCAACTCTTGTAATTCAAGCATTAACATCAATAAGGCGTTCTCGCTATGGGTTTAGTTCCAGGTTTCAATTCTATGTAAACTCCAACTCTCGTTCGGGTGGTAAACCTGGTAACTCTTCTAGGAACACGTCTACAAACTCTTGTACTACAAGAAGGTTTTCTACTCCTTCTTCCTTTCCCTTTTCATTTAGCGCTAATATTGCATATAACTTATATCCCTTGCGCATGCTCTTCTATAGTTGTAGAAAATAAATAAATCTCAAGGATACTCCCTGGTTTCTTCCTACTGTTGATAAATTGGGTTGGTTGTCATTGATGTCAACCATTGAAGAAAGTCTGGTAGAAAATTCTGGTAGTACAAAGGTTTAGGAAATGGACCTAAGTTTGTTTGATGGATAATGGTATGAGTTTTGATATATGTGTAGGTAATACTATTATATATGGATAATATATGCCATTCCATTTTTGGAGGTATGTGGAACATCACATAACTCCTCACGGTTAGAGAGTTATGGCCATGTGAAGTTGGAGAACCCTCATGAGTCATCTAGAAGCCCCAAAAGGTCAAAGTAGTCAAAGTGTAAGGTAGATAGAGAGGTAGTGGGGAGGCCTAGAGGGCCCATAGTGGTAATAATGGAGGTCATTCAATGTAAACTGGACTAGGCCCACTATATTATTAAATAAGACCCACTACGGTATTTAGATATAATAAATGTAAGAGGACTTCTTAGAAGGTTCTACTTCTAGAAGATTCCTCCTCTAGAATGTTCTTAGGTGATGGTAGCACTATATAAAGGGGTTCAAGCAATGTAATGAGATATGAAAAGAAATATTATATTTGGAGCGGTAGCTCAATAGGAGGATGTCCCCTCGAAGAGGCAAGTGAACATGAGAGGAACCCTTCCATAATAAGATCAATTGTATGGTGTTTCCCTACCTCAAGGGTTTAATAGTAATAAAGAAGATTTTGCATATTGTTCTTCTATATCTGTTGTGGTGCTTTTGTATTCAGTCTTTGGTTATTAACAAATGGTATCAGAGCACTTTCCTTGGTAGACATTGTGGGCAATTTTTTTTTATTTTTGCAAAAAAACAAATTTGAGGAAGAAAAAATAGGGCCGCGACATTCCAGTATTTTTTGGTATTTTTCTGTGAACAATTTGCAAAAACAGGTTGTATATCTGATTTCCTCTCAGAAAAACACCCAAGTTGAAAACAAAAATCGTCTAAAACGGAGTCCGGGAAGTCAAGATATTGAAATTTTAAAATCTGCAATTTTTCAGGGTTTTTTCTACTTACGACGGCGCGATTTGTTTTTTTAATTTATGTATAGGCTAGAGGAAAAATTTGTCTAAAAAAGTTACATATATGAGTTCCTCTCACAATTTCACCCAATTTCAAAAAAAACATCAGCTGAAACAGAGTCCGGGAAATGAAGTTATGAGCATTTTAAATTCAACAGTTTTTTAGGGTTTTTCCAGAAAAAAAACCGTGATTTTTCGTCATAACTTATTGTTCTATTTTTTGAGTTTTTTCATGACAGCTGTGGGACTGAAGAGTTAATAGGATGCTCATATGGCTATTTCATCTCAAACCCTCAAAGAAATTCTACATATTACTAAAGCATTCAAATCTCAGTTGAATGACAGATTGGATGGCTTTGTAGAGGGCCTCAATGATAGTTTTCGTAGTATTCAAGATTCATTGGATAGTATGCAGGCGAGGTTTCTTATGGAGGACATTCAGGATGCATATAATCAAGAAATATATGCTTGGTATGATTCTGAGACTGATTGCGATGATTGGTATATGGATAGTTGTCATTTCTAGGATGACAACCACTTCCATATTTTATTTGATGATTCTACTCCACCTTCTGTAGAGAACATCAATGTCCCACATTAGGAGCTAGTTATGATTACCAACGTCCAGCCTACATATTCTACAATGGTATTGTTCCTTCCAGATTCATCTTTGACCATTTTCCACTATGTGGTTGGATATTCTTATTTGGATCCACATGATAGGTGTCAGTATTAGGAGTATCATTTTCAGTTTGTTATTGGGTGTCGATATCTTCTGTGTGGAGTTCACATGAGCACTTGGACATGGGACCTTGGTTTACAATGGAGGTTGGACTACTTTAGCATGGTGGATTCCATTTCTCAATGGGGCCCTGGTTCTCTAGTCTACTTCAACACTATGGTCCACACTTATCCATGGGACCCTGGTATATAGTTGTACATCAAGCATTGAGGACAATGCTTTCATAAGGGGGATGGAATGTAAGGTAGCTAGAGAGGTAGTGGGGAGGCCTAGACGGCCCATAGTGGTAATAGTGGAGGTCATTCAATGTAAGGTGGACTAGGTCCACTATATTATTAAATAAGGCCCACTATGGTAGTTATATATAATAAATGGGTAATTAGATATAATAAATGTAAGAGGAATTCTTAGAAGGTTTTACTTCTAGAATATTCCTCCTCTAGAATGTTCTTAGGTGATAGTAGAACTATATAAAGGGGTTCAAGCAATGTAATGAGATATGAAAAGAAATATTTTATTTGAAGTGGTAGTTCAATAGGAGGATGCCCCCTCGAAGAGGCAAGTGAACATGAGAGGATCCCTTCCATAATAGGATCCAATGTATGGTGTTGCCCTACCTCAAGGGTTTGATAGTAATAAAGGAGATTTTTCATATTGTTCTTCTATGTCTATTGTGATGTTTTTGTATTCAGTTATTTGGATCTTAACAAGTGGAATTAGAGAAATTTAAGTGGAATCTTAACACAAAGTGGTTGCAAAGAAGAAATTATTTAAATAATAAAGTGAAGTGATGAGTGTATTATAAGTCAAAGTGGATACAAAAGAAATTATTTAAATAATAAAGTTAATGGAGAAATTACTAAGTGGACAAGTGGTTAGAAGTGGGTTAGCCCTAAAATAAGGAAAGTGGTTTAAGATATTTTAGAAAGTAAATAATAAAGTGAAGTGATGAGTACACTATAAGTCAAAGTGGATACAAAAAATATTATTTAAATAATAAATTTAATGGAGAAATTACTAAGTGGTTAGAAGTGGGTTAGCCCTAAAATAAGGAAAGTGGGTTAAGATGGTTAGAAGGTAACCCCTTGAGGAAGCTACATAAAAGTATAAATAAGACACAAGGGTCTCTCATTCAAATCACACTTGAATATCATTGAATATCTATTTTTGTGAAAGGTTATTTGGGCAGGTATTATTGATAGAGAAAAGTGCAGCAGAAAAAGTGCGGCAGAAAAAGTGCAGAATGAAAACTGTGGAAGAAAAAGTGCAGCAGAAAAAGTGCGGCAGAAAAATCGCAGCAAGAAAAGTGTGGCAGGAAAAATGCAGCAAAAAAACCGCAATAGAAAAAGTGCGGCAGTGGATTCACGGCAGCAAAACCGCAGCAACAAAACGCTACAAGAAGAAAAAAATGTATGTTTCTCATATGTGTAGTGTTGAATTTATGAATCAATTTGAGGGTTTTTCTTGTAAATATGTTAGATGCCCTCTTGAGAGTTTATGGCTTGTTGTAGAGTTTATCTGAGGCAGATCTACTAAAGTTTAGTATTGGTTCATGTTTGAGGGATTTTGGTTGAGGTATGTTGTTGAAGTTATTGGTATAGATAAAGGTTATATAACAGTGAGGTTATAGCACATGGTTTGATGTACAGACTTGTGATATAGTGTTTGAGGTATATGTGATCAAATCATATTGGTTGATGAGTATACAGTGACAAGTTTCTCAGTGACATATTCAATTTCTACATTTGAGGTATATGTGATCAGATCAGATTGGTTGATGAGTATACAGTGACATATTCAGTTTTTACATTTGGCACTTATATTTCAGGACGGTTGGATTGGGAAATGACAGGTGGTTGTAGCCACCTTCTGATTGTAGCCAGAGAACATAGGAGGTTGTAGCCTCCTTCTGGTTGTAGCCAGAGAATTGGGGAGTTGGAGCTTCCCTCAGGTTGTACCCTAAGAAACTAGGGGGTTGGAGCCTCCTTCCAGTTGCAGCTGGAAAACAAAGGAAGTTGGTGCTTCCAATGAATGTAATTCTTAAATACATATAAGAAAAACCATTATGTGGTTTTCTCCCGCATTGGGTTTCCATGTAAAAACACTAGTGTATTGTGTATGTGTATGATTGCTCATTTGTTCATTGTTTATTTATTATGCGACTATTGGATGATAATGCTACATTTATATAACACTTATGTTTTGTGGTTAGAAAAGGAATAAATTTCTCTATTACTGATTCACCCCCCCCTCTCAGTAATCCAACAATTGGTATTAGAGTCGGTTCCTTCAGAAATCAGTTTAACCACTGAAAGGTAGATCATGGAGAGCAACAACATGTATAAAAATGGAATGCCACAGTTTGATGGAAAAAATATGCATTTTGGAAGAAAAGGATGAAAACATATATACAAGCACAAGGATTTGAAATTTGGCAATCAGTTGTAGATGGATACAAAGAACCAACAGTTATGCCGACAAATGAAAGAGCAATAAAACTCGGTAAAAATAATTCCAAATCCACAAATGCACTTCTGAATGGTCTTTGTGAATCGGTATACACCAAAGTTATACATTGCAAATCCGCTAAAGAGATTTGGGACAAGCTTCAAAATATTTATGAATGAGATTCAAAAGTCAAAGAAGAAAAGATTCAAACTTACAGAGGTCAGTTCGAACAACTAAAGATGAAGGAAAATGAAAATATTACATCTTACTTCTTACGAGTTGATGAATAGTAAATGCAATCAGAGGATTGGAAGAAGAAATGAAAGAATATGTAATTGTTCAAAAGGTACTAAGATCTCTTCCTATGAGATTTGATCCTAAGATATCAGCACTATAAGAAAGAGTAGATATAGACTCAATAAGTATGGACAAATTAAATGGAATCTTCACATCATATGAAATGAGAACTAAACAGGAAAATCCAAATATAAAAGAAGCATCCAAAAGGCCAAAGCAAAAGGAAAAAGAACATAGAAGAAGCAGTGACATTTCAGAAGATGATGAAGAAATGGCCAACTTTGTCAAAAGACTGAACAAGGGAACCAAAGACGGATATAAAGGTAGGTTTCCATTGATTTGTTTTAATTGTGATGGTACTGGTCATTTTGCTAACAAATTTCCTCATAAGAAAAATAAGAGGAATGATGAAGATTACTCAAATAGAAAACAAACGTATAAAGGAAAAAGAACCACAAAGAAAGATTTTAAGAAAATCTTATGCACCAAAGAAGACATATCCTCATCAGATGAAGATGAAGTCAATGACAGTGAGACAAAAAGAGTTATATGCATGGCAGTAGAAGACTCTAATAAAGAAGACACCGAAGAAGAATATGAAGAGGCAGAAGTTGACTACCGAGAAGAATTGTTGTGTGCCATAGAAGTTATAAGAAGAGAAAAGAAGAAAAACAAGAAGCTACAAGCAGAACTAGACAAGAAAGAAGACACTCGGGAACTAGAACAAATGATCACAAATTTGAAGGTTCAAATAGAAGAAAATAAAATAATTGAAGAAGCACTTAAAGAACAACTAGAATAAAGAGACATGATCATTGGAAATTTGGAAGCAGATATTGTCACATTAAGAAAGGATCTTCAAGAGAAAAATATGCAGAACAACTCAAAAGTTTTGGATAACAATATCAGCAGTCAAAATACTCATCGTGACAAGTCCATACTTGGATACAATCAGACAGAAAATGGATCAATCTCTAAAACAGCAAAACAAGAAACATATCCAAAAATCTATGCAAAAAAAATCAAAGGGGATAGGAAGACCTACAAGGAAGATTGCAGGGACACTCCTCCACAGAGAAGATTTAGATTTTAGAATCAATGACTGACAAAAATAGATAGGCCTCATGAAGAAGAAGGATTCAGAAGAGAAACTCATTTCAGAAGATCTTCAAGTCATAGGTATCAAACTATATTTTTTTGTTTATGTTATGCATGAAATAATTTTGGACATAAAGATATGAATTGTAGAGCTAATAGAAGGAACATAAACAACTTTGAAATTCATACACAAAAGGGTTATCCAAGATGGCCTAGTGAAACACAGAGAAGAAGTTACAACAAATTTGAATCATTGAGCATTGAAGTGGAATGCTACAAGTGTAACAAATTTGGACACATGGCCAAAGATTGCAGAATGATAGTTCCTCCTAGAAAACCACAAAAAAACAACAACAGTCACAGACAGGAACCTCAGAAGAGAACATGGATAAGAAAGCAGAATCAGTATAGTAATGAAGAATGCACACTCGCTCTACAAGATAAGCAGAAGAAACGTGGTTGGTATGTTGAAAGTGGTTGTTCAAAACACATGACAGGCGATAAAGATAGGTTTCTTACATTAAGAAAGGAAAGAGATGCATCAGTCTCCTTCAAAAATGATGATTCAACTAAAATCATTGGAAAAGGAACAGTCATAATTGGAAACAAGAATACCAAGGAATAAAATGTTCTACTAGTAGAAGATATGAAACATGATCTTCTAAGTGTGAGTCAAATGTGTGACCAAGTTCATAAAGTTACTTTCGATTCACAAAAGTGTGAGATAAGAAAATAAGGTTCAGGAAAATTGATTGCAACAACTGCAAGAACTTCAAGCAACATATATGTATTAAGTCAAATTGGAAATGAAAAGTGTTTTCTAGGAAAGGAAGATCAAGGTTGGCTATGGCATAGAAGAATGTGTCACATACACTTTGATAACCTTATCAAAGTCAGCAAAAAGGAAGCAGTTAGAGAAATTCCCCAGATCAGGAAACCGACCAACACTTTATGCAAGCATTGTCAACAAGGAAATGAAACAATGACCAAGTTTAAATCAAAGGAATATTCAATGATAATACCACTGGAAATTGTGCATACTGATCTAATTCGACCAACTACAACAAAGGGTTTAAAAGGTGAGAAATAATTTATCTTATTAGTTGATGATTATACAAGAATGATTGTAGTTTGTTTTCTCAGGAATAAGTCATAATCTTTTGAAAACTTCAAGGTCTACAAGGAAATGGTTGAAAATGAAATGGATTCAAAAATAAAATGTTTGAGATCTGATATTGGAGGAGAGTTCACTTCAAAGGAATTTATGGACTACTACAGCAGGCATGGAATAAAAAGGCAATTCTTCATTGCTAGGACACCTCAACAAAATGGAGTTGTTGAAAGAAAGAATAGGACAGTACAGGAAATTCCATGAACAATGCTAATGGATTCCAAATTGACAGATATATTTTGGACACATGCAGTGCATATAGTGGTTCACATTAAAAACGGAGTAATGCTCAGAAACAACACTAACAAAACCCCCTATGAGCTATGGAATGGAAGACCAACAAATGTGAATCACTTCAGAGTATTTGGAAGAAAATGCTACATCAAAAGAGAAGATGGAAGAATGGGAAAGTTTGAATCTCGTATGGAAAAAGGAGTACTTGTTGGTTACTCAAGTACAAGGAAAGCATACAAGTGTTACAATCTGAGGTTGAAAAAAGTTGTGGAAAGCATCAATGTAACAATTGATGAAACATGTAGACGAGAATTAAAGGAAGAAGAACATGAATCAATGGAACAACTTTACAAAGAAGAAACGGAACATGAAGAAGAAGTAGAAGGGGAAGATGAAGAGGATCAGACAAAAGTAGAAGAGCAAGTTCAGCAAGTGCCTCCAAAGACACCTAGAAAATGAGTACAAAAGAATCATCCTTCAAATTAGATTATCATAAACAAAGATGCATGATTTGAGACTAGAAGAAGAATCCATTCACCAGAATAAACGCACCTAGCACTCTCATCTACGTTTGAACCAAACAGTTTTGAAGAGGCCAGCAAGGATGAATTTTGGAATAAGGCCATGGATGAAGAATTGGATCAAATAGAGAAGAATGACACTTGGGAATTGGTTCCAAGACCAAAGAATAAGAACTTGATTGGCACAAAGTGGGTATTCATAAATAAATTGAATGAAGATGGACATGTTACAAGGAACAAAGCTAGATTGATATGTAAAGGATACGCACAAGTTGAAGGAATCGACTTTGAAGAGACATTTGCTCCAGCTGCCAGAATGGAAGAAAACTAATTTCTCTTAACTTATGCATGCTCCAAGAATATTAAAGTGTATCATATGGACATGAAATCAGCCTTTCTGAATGGGGAACTTGAAGAATAAGTCTACATTGAAAAAACAGAAGGATTTCAGTTGTCAGAGAACGCAGATTATGTGTGTAAATTGAAAAAGGCCTTGTATGGTCTAAAATAGGCTCCTAGAGCATGGTACTCTAGACTGGATACATATCTACAACAAGCAGGGTTCAGAAAAGGAAGTGCAGACAACAACCTCTACATCAAGGTAACTCAAGATAGTATTTTGTTAATTGAATTTTATGTTGATGATATTATTTTTGGAAGCAATGATGACAGGTTAAGCCAGAAATTTGCAAAGGATATGCAGAATGAATTTGAAATGTCATTGCTCAGAGAACTATCATTCTTTCTGGGTCTTCAGATATGTCAAAGCAACCAAAGAATTTTTATTTCTCAAACTAAGTATATCAGAGAAATTCTAAAGAGGTTCAGAATGGAATATTGCAAACCAGTTACCACTCCTATGCAAACCAGTTGCAAGTTGGGGAAAGATGATGATTCAAAGTCTACAGACTAGAGGAAATACAAGTCAATGATTGGCAGTTTACTATATGTGACAACATCTAGACCAGATGTAATGCAGGCAGTTGGATAGGTGACACAATTTCAAGCAGCACCAAAGGAAACACATGTTGTAGAAATGAGGAGGATTTTCAGATATATCAAAGGAACATAAGAGTTTGGATTATGGTATCCAAAAGGAAAGGATCTATCACTTATTTCCTACACAGATGCAAATTGGGTAGGTTACATTGATGACCGAAAAAGCACCAGTGGAGCAACATTCTACTTGGGTGAGTGTTTAATATCATGGCTAAGAAAAAACCAATCATCAATATCCTTATCTACAGCCGAGGCAGATTATATTGCAGCAACAACATGTTGTACACATGTTCTATGGATGAAACAAACTCTAACAGATATACAAGTTGAGTATGATGAACCCATTCCAATATATTTTGATAATACAAGCGCCATCAGTATCTTAAAGAAATTGGTGATGCAGTCCAAGACGAAGCACATTCCAAACAAGTATCACTTTCTATGGGAACAGGTTGCAGAGAAGAACATCAGAGTTGAATATGTGGGCACAAAAGAACAAGTGGCAGACATCTTTACAAAACCACTTCCATGGAAAGCCTTTGAGTATCTTCGCCAAAGACTCGGAGTAATTTATACTCCAAAATGAATGATTTTTAATGCTTATCTTATATGTATTAGCTATACACGAGGAAGCACCATAAAGAGGACAGTTCAGGTTGGGATATCATTTTCAGGAAGAGTTCAATCAAGGGGAGTATCCCCAAGGATAGTTCAGTTAGGGGGAGAAACCCCAGGTGGAAAGATACATTTTTCTTTGATGACAAAGGGGGGGAGATTTATCATATGCAGAGCACAGAGGCATGGTTCCAGGGGGAGCGATGGTCACAAGGGGAGCATGAGTGATATGAATTTAGTATTGCATCAGAGTATCGACATCAATGCCAAAGGGGGATATTGTTGATAAATTGAGTTGGTTTTCATTGATATCAACCATTGAATAAATTATGGTAGCGAATTCCAGTAGCAGAAAGGTTTGGGAAATGGACCCAAGCTTGTTTGATGGATAATGGTATGATTTTTGATATATTTGCAGGTAAGACTATTCTAGATGGATAGTACATGTCATGCCATTTCCGGTGGTATGTGGAACGTCACATAACTCCTCACGGTTAGAGAGTTATGGCCATGTGAAGTTGGAGAACCCTCATGAGTCATCTAGAAGCCCCAAAAGGTC
>ML780921.1:2031430-2045854 GCA_009831015.1 Picea engelmannii
AAGTGAAGTGATGAGTGTATTATAAGTCAAAGTGGATACAAAAGAAATTATTTAAATAATAAATTTAATGGAGAAATTACTAAGTGGACAAGTGGTTAAAAGTGGGTTAGCCCCAAAATAAGGAAAGTGGTTTAAGAGATTTTAGAAGGTAAATAATAAAGTGAAATGATGAGTGTACTATAATTCAAAGTGGATACAAAAGAGATTATTTAAATAATAAAGTTAATGGAGAAATTACTAAGTGGACAAGTGGTTAGAAGTGGGTTAACCCTAAAATAAGGAAAGTGGGTTAAGATGGTTAGAAGGTAACCCCTTGAGGAAGCTACATAAAAGTATAAATAAGAGGCCAGTGTCTCTCATTCAAATCACACTTGAATATCATTGAATAACTATTTTTGTAAAATGTTATTTGGGCAGGTATTATTGATAGAGAAAAGTGTGGCAGAAAAAGTGCGGCAGAAAAAGTGCGACAGAAAAATTGCAGTAGAAAAAGTGTGGAAGGGAAAGTGTAGCAGGGAAAGTGTAGCAGGGAAAGTGCGGCAGGAAAAGTGCAGCAGGAAAAGTGTGGCAGAAAAATTGCAGCAGAAAAAGTGCGGCAGGAAAAGTTCGGAAGAAAAAGTGCAGTGAAAAAAGTGAGATAAGAAAATCACAGCAAGAAAAGTGCAATAGAAAAACCGCAACAGAAAAAGTACGGTAGAAAAATCGCGACAGTGGATTTGCGACAGCAAAACCGCAACAACAAAACACTACAAGAAGAAAAAAGGTTATGGTTCTCATATGTATAGTGTTGAATTTATGAATCAAGTTGAGGGTTTTCCTTGTAAATATGTTGGATTCCCTCTTAGGAGTTTATGGTTTGTTGTAGAGTTGATCTAAGGCAAATCTACTGAAGTTTAGTATTGGTTCATGTTTGAGGGATTTTGGTTGAGGTATGTTGATGAAGTTATTGGTATAGATAAAGGTTGTATAACGATGAGGTTCTAGCACATGGTTTGAGGTACATACTTGTGGTATAGTGTTTGAGGTATATGTGATCAGATCAGATTGGTTGATGAGTATACAGTGACAGGTTTCTCAGTGACATATTTCATTTCTACATTTGAGGTATATGTGATCAGATCAGATTGGTTGATGAGTATACAGAGACAGGTTTCTCAGTGGCATATTCAGTTTCTACATTTGGCACTTATATTTCAGGACGATTGGACGGGGCAAGGACAGGTGGTTGTAGCCACCTTTCGGTTGTAGTCGGAGAACGTAGGGGATTGCAGCCTCCTTCTGGTTGTAGCCAGAGAATTGGGGAGTTGGAGATTCCCTCATGTTGTAGCCTGAGAAACTAGGGGGTTGGAGCCTCCTTCCAATTGCAGTTGGAAAACAAAGGAAGTTGGTGCTTCCAATGAATGTAATTCTTAAAGACATATCAGAAAAAACATTTTGTGGTTTTCTCCCGCATTGGGTTTCCACATAAAAACACTGGTGTACTATGTATGTGTATGATTGCTCATTTGTTCATTGTTTATTCATTCTACAACTATTGGATGATAATGCTACATTGATATAACACTTGCATTTTGTGGTTAGAAAAAGGATTAAATTTCCATATTATTGATTCACCCCCCTCTCAGTAATCCAACACCTACAATCACTCTACTTCATCCCAAATCATTTATCAAACTTAACTGTTTCGTCTTACAGTTGAGTATCACATCATTCGATTCCAACCAGTCCATATCAATCACTATGTCATAAGATCCTAAGATTGTGACATATAGGTTGGCCTTTGTTACAAAATGTCCCAATTTATTGCTACAGTCTGTAATCTTTCCTCCAACTTTTTGTTTGGCACCCGATGCCATTTCTACATATCTGAACTCATCCTACTTGACTTCCTTTACCTTAATTCTCTTTAGTGTTGCACCGGAAATAAATCTCTTTGTAGCACCTGGATATATCAAAATACTAAAAGTTTGATCGACAATCATACATGATGTCTTGAGCACAGTGGACTGGTGCTCGGCCTGGCGGTTATTCACTGTTGCATGAATCCTGTGGGCCTTTCCCAAATCTCCAACTATAGTGGGTCATGTTGATCCGACCACTTTGGCCTTCTCAATCGGACAGTCTCATTGGTAATGTGGATCTCCATATTTCCAACATCCTATCTTCAGTCCAGTACTCTTGGTCCCCGAAGTGGAATTTATTGGCATAATAGTCAGTGACCCTAGTCTATTCTGTTGAACAGGCCTAAACTGTTGTTGACAATGATGATGTTGTTTTGGTCCTCTGTAAGGAGTCCTCTGTTGAGGAGTCTATCGTCGTGGTGCCGTAAACATAAGTCCTCTAGGCGTATCCTAATGCCCTGAAGTCTGTTTGGTTGTTGTATGATGATGTTGCGCTAATGATGTCGCCTATCCAGACAGTCTAGAAGGATTCCTGCCCTGACCCCCACTGCATATCTATTCCTCAGCTATGAGGGCCTTCTAGACTGCATCGTGCAATGTCTGAGGCATTAGAATCCTCACCTCCGTACGAATGTTGAAGTTAAGGCCAAACACAAACTTGTTGGCCTTTAACTTCTTTGTGTTCAGATGTGGAGCATAACTAAGTAGCTCCATGAACCTAGCCTCATACTATGGCACCGTATGACCAATCTGTCATAAGGCGTTGAACTCATTAAGCTAACACTCAATGAATTCCTCGGACAAGTACCTCTCCTAGAACCGTTCCTCGAACAACTCCCATGACACATCCTCGACGGCGATGTTTAGTTGAGGTAGGATCGTCTTCCATCACAGAAGATCACTCCCCTTCAATTGAAAGACCGCCATGCGGAATTTCATGTTGGAGGTGTAATCACAAAGTGTGAAGCACATCGCCATATTCTCCAACCATGCCTCAGCGGTCGAGTCGTCTGTGGCACCCATAAACTTGAGAAACTTCACTTTATTGAGTTCTCTATGTATGATAATGCTACCAGCTGGAGCACATTGTGAACCCTCATTGGGTACATATGCTCTTCCCTCATCTCAATCCAGTCGGTTAATCAAAGCCTCTAACATCCTCTAGAAATATCTCATCATACCTACCACCTCTCCCACAGCAACCTGTTCTCATTTAGTGATTTTTTCTTCTCCTTGGGGGTTAGACACCTATGGTGTGGATGCTATCGAAGGAATCACACCTCTTCATCCAGTACCAAGTCGTCTACCTCCACGGCGTCCTCTAACCATGATTACCTGCATGGACAATTTTCAAAATTTTAATTAGTGATATAATTTTAATCATTTGTTTAACTTGTTTAACTTGTTTAAGACGGTGGAAGGCGTAATGGTGCAAGTTTGCAGGGTTGAAACTGCTCTGATACCATATGTAACTACTCCTTTGTTACGATAACAATAGTGAGTACAAAAAGAGGTAAATATATTTTTTTATTTGAAACAAACGTTAGGACAAGTGAAATGTGTCACAATAATTTATTAACTATACAATCAATCTCATCAAAGTCAACTAAAAGAAACCTCATTATTATTCACTCAACCATATCACATAAAGATAACATAAGGAAACTACCCGCCCAACCTATCCTGCAAGGCTAGGACCTCTAGGACACATAATCAATGCTCAAGTCTAGGATTCATGCGATTGATTTTGATCACTTAAGGTCTCACGAATGGCGATTGTTCTGAGGAACAAGGATGTATCTATGCCCCATTAATTCAATCATAACTGCAATTCAAGACTAGATTTATCAACCATACTTAACCATTAATTCCTTGTGGTGCAATAGAATAATCCGTTATACTTAATCAATATTCAAGCAATAATTAAGTGAAATTGAGTACGAGGATATTACATAAAGAATAATAAGAACCACATGAGCATAAGTACAATCTTAGTATCAGATAGAGATCTAATTCTAATCATCATTATTCCATTCAACATTATTACTTAATACTGTTATTATCTACTCATCATATCAATCAAATATAGAGACTGTGATAAGAACGTTATACATATCATCTATTACCATTAAGCAACCAAGTGTTGACTTATTAGATAATTCTTACCCTAAAAAGTATGATTTACCAAGTACATAATATCAAATTCTCCACCACATTCCCTTATTGTTTACTCTAGCAAATATCCCCTTTATCATTCTAATTATGAATTGACAGTAAAGAAACTAACTAATATAAATATACATCTTACCATACATTAACATGAAAACCTTAACTAGGTAATATGACATATAAGAAAATAAGGTGAGTTTTAGTGTAAGCACTTCATACAATAATCCACTAGGAGATTACAAAGACCAGTGGAGCATTAGCATTAACTTAACCAAATTATTTATTCTCCCTATGTACAATTGGATTTAGAGGTTAAATATCCTTTATAAGAATTTAAGGAAGACCAAATCTTATTAAGAAATATATATAGAACTAAAGAAGAACAAATCTTATTAAGAAATATCAAGATTCAATTGCTACTTTACATATCCATTAAAAATAACTACAAGGAGATCAAAATCATCCCATACCATATTAATAAGATTGACATGTAGACTTTTGGGTTATAATAAGCAAGGTTTAAAGGTGAAATATTCTTTAAATGGAGGACATTTTTACATTTAGGTTTAGGCCACAATTTCACATAATTCCCTTCACTAAACTTACTTTAAAATCATCAACAAGTCACTTAAAGGAACTAAACTTAGGTGACGTTTAACACTCAATCTCCCAACCACCAGGGTTCTGGAATCTATTCCAGCCCTCAATCCGACGCCCAACACAATCCAAATCTATGTGCAAGTCAACGAATGGGGAATATTCTCTGGAACAATTTGCGCCACCAGGAGGAACTTCAAAGTCTCTAAGGAAGAAATAACTAGCCAGTAAAAGTAACCACAAGGTCTGTCATTTGAAGTGGTAGCGAACAGGTAAATTCCTCAATCGTTTAAGCTCTAATCGACGACATTCAAATTCTGAGATCTTTGATTAAATTTATAGAAGGGAGCGACTAAGACTCCATAATGAAAGGGGTTTCAATCTTGAAAACGATTCATTATTTAACCAATTCATAAACTTCTAAAGGATAAGGCAGCGTAGCCCCAATTTTTTTTTTCCCAAAAATTTGATACTAAAAATTCGTTCCTGCATTCCAATGACAAAGTCCCAGGAAGTAAAAATTTTAGGATTTAAACAAATGAAACAACCCAAGAATTTCCTAATCAATAAAATTGATTTGAAAGGGATGACATTGAGTTAAGAAAATCATATGGAATGTCAATTAATTAATTTGCAGAGGCCCCCAAAATTGTTTCCAAAAACAAAATTTAACATGCAAAGATTCTTCAAATTCAACATCAATTCGTGGAAGTCACTTGCGAGGACTCTATAGGACAACAATTTCCCGACTTACCTAGCAACTACAATGAACCAAAAGAAATCAATCAGTTATGTAATTCACGTTGCAAAAACATATGGAAATCCCTCTAATAACTATCTTGATTTATCCAACCCAAGATTCAATCAAAAGGGTTGTTTGAAACCTAGGTATCAAGAAATGGACCACACACAAACCTCCAACAACCCATCAAAACAACCATGCAATACAATCATATGGGCCATCTGTAGACCTCGTAGACAATGTTAACACAACCACAATCAGTCGAATGAATACCAATAACAACAATTAGAACCAGCCATATACCAAAACAATCATGGCAGTCTCAATGGTATTCCTAGAAGGAAAGTAATACAATCATATGGGTATTCTCAAACCACCAAATC
Source organism: Picea engelmannii (assembly GCA_009831015.1). Taxonomy (NCBI): domain Eukaryota; kingdom Viridiplantae; phylum Streptophyta; class Pinopsida; order Pinales; family Pinaceae; genus Picea; species Picea engelmannii. The sequence continues at coordinate 2,037,223 of ML780921.1, forward strand.
AACCATACGAAAATAGGAATTTTGGATCAGTAGAATTAGCTTGACAACAACCACACAGATCTGAAACAAACCTCAATTCTAAAATTATAGTTACACGAATTTCTTCACTGGAAAATTCAACTAATTACACATTGAAATACGAAAGTCTATAATTTTGTTTGGTAGTTTAGTTGATCATAAATTTAGATTGACAACATTCCACACAGATTTAAATCGAAAATGCAAACCTAACTTTTAGAGTCCCCACAAATTTCTTTCAAGAAAATCAACCATTTACACAATGAATATACGAAACTACAATGTCGTTTGGGTAGTTGGTTATCATGACAGTATGAATCTAAAATTCTAATAAGCAACCAATGGCAGTGAGTATATCAAGAATTTGATTCATTCCACAATCCAATAACATATACAAGATTCTCCAAGACATCCACCAACCAACTTATGCACAATTATATACTCTATCGTTCATAGGTTGGGCAGTTCGTTCTACATCCAATGATTCAAGATAGACATAGAATATGAATGCTTATTACTATAGGCAATAATTACAAAATTTACCAGAAATTCACTCCTAGATTTCACAAAAACTATCAAGGAACTTGTCAATTCAAATTTAGAATTGCAATCAGTTTATGACAACTACTAAAAACTATATACACAATTAAATCTTATTACAATTAAAATCTCAAATAAGAATACCGTAACCGACGAAGATGGAATTTGAAGATGTTCTTCGGAAACTGGCATTCCATTCAACTTCCTTCTTGCTAATCGCAAAGACTTCACTGGTACCTCCCATCCAACACTAGGGGTACTCTTCTTCCCCCTTAGCCCCTCGAGCCACAAAGAGGCCAAACACAAAAACCAGAAATACTATAGCTCCAAGGTTGCCTCGCAAGGAAGAGCTACCACTCTATCCTCAAACTTGGTATCCCAACTCTCACAAATAAAACATAGTCCAAAATGATTTTGGAAGCATAACTTTACCAATAACAAGTGTGATCCTTTATCCATCTACACCATTTTTTTTATAGAAATTTCCTCACTGGCACATGCCCACGTGCACAATTAATTAACTTTTTAATTAAATAAATTAGGATTATTCACCCACACACTTGTCACACTCTCCCCAAGTTTCACAAGTAATGACAAGTTTTATTTTAATTTAAAAGTCAAATTCCCTCACATTCCCCAATGTGTTCCTATTTTCTCTCTTATTTATCCCTTTCTTCCCCAGATTCTCATTTAATGAGTGTCTCTTAACTAGATCTTTGTTAGAGTTGGAATAGGAGTCTTCTTCTAGTTAAACTAGTGGTAGTTTGACTTTAGATACCTTTATATGAGTACACCTATTCTCTCATATTTTATTTCTTTCTTAATTTAAAAATCCTTTTTATTAATTTCATGCACACATGTGCAATTTATCCAATCTTTAGATTTTTCTCAATTTTTCTTAATTTGATTTATCTCATTTCTTTTAATTTAATTAATAGATTTAACTTAGTCCCCTAACTAATCTTAGACTTAGGCTTAGTCTTAGAATTAGGCTTATATTTTTATTGGGATTTATAATTAATAGATTCACTCTTTAATTAATTATTTTATTCCGACAAGGTCTAATCAATTCATTGTTTTCTAGGCCACCTAGATTTATTAACTCAAGTTTTTAAATTACGTGACGTTCCCTTCAAGACGCAACTTCATGCTCCAAGGGTGTCACTCTCCTTTGACTGGTTTTCGTAGCTCGTCCAACCCTTGGAGTCAACACTCCACTTGGTTGAACTTGTGAGAGACTAAGGGCTTCTAAGGAATAAGGACTTCGCCTTATTGTGCGCCCCTTAGAAATCTTTGTGAGCAATTGTCTCAGTCCGCCCTCACGACATCGTGGACCTCTCGAACTAGGTAATCGTTAACCTACCATTCGAGCCATAGTGGGAGTTCTAGTAAGATGTGACAGGGACTCTGCCACACCTCTTCCTCAATGTATGGTTTTTGTGCATGGCTCCTTTACTCCTTATGTGATTCTGATTAGCGAGCATCGTTAGCCTACATCCATTGAAAAAAACATTGTCAATGATCCATATGCAAAATCATACTATAATCAATCATATGTCATATATGCATAAAATAAATACTCAAATAAAATACAATCCACTTCCTGACTCAATCTGGAGTCCAAGGAGGTCCATTGATGTCATCGGCATCCATAATTTGTCACGTGTCCTGCACACTCATGTAAACTTGTCAATAACTTCTGCCAATACATATATATCAAATAACAATAAGTCACAACACATCAACATCATCATGTATAATCCATAATCAAAACGAAATCACAATGTACCATAAATGGGTCACTTGCACGCAAGTGTCCTCAAAGAATAAGTCAATAAAAGTGTGCTCAGTAGAGCGGGATGTTACATGTTTGAAACATATAAACATTTTTTACTTCGATGGAACAACACTAACAAAAAGGAGAATTTCCTATAATGTTGTTCAAGAATATAACAAAGAGAAAAGATGTAAAAAAAAATATATTCCGCACAACACAATCAACATTTATAACAAAGCTCAGAATAAAAGTAGTGCAATATTTGAATAAAATAACTAGCTCAACAAATGTTGTAAGTATAGATATATACCTCCATTTAGAAACTTCATAGATAATATTATTTAAAAACATATATATTATCTTGTTTTATATATTAATATTATATTAAAGAAAAGGTTGAAGGTACACCAATAGTAGCAAATGGGTACTCAACCCTTTTGAACCTGTATGTACCATGTATAAGTGTGCCATGTATAATTCTCTAGCAAGTGCATCTACATTAATAGAATATGCAATCATTGATTGTGTAGAATGCAACCAAAAATGCCCTTTTCTCTAGGCATTCTATAGATGTTATTATGAGAATCATTAACAACACTAATATACAATGCACCATTAAAGAACATATATTGCAGAATCATCTAATTCCTAACCTAACACAAATTCCATATGAAATATATCTTAAAAAAAATGAAGCACTGTGAAATATATCTTAAAAAAACCAAGCACTATTTATATGTTTATATGCTACGTAATTTCTAAGTCCACAACAAATTTAAATTAAATGAGGACAATATAGTACTGCAAATAGGGTGAATAAAAAGGTAAATAAGAGAATTTTACTTATGTTAAAGAAAACTTGAATTATTGATTTTAGTTACTGATTAATAATATGGAAAAATGTTTTATCTTAACTTATTTCTCTTTCTTTTGACAAGTTATCTTATTCTCCCCCGTATAGAAAAAATCAACAAATGAAAACTGAAAATGAAATATAGAAAGATATGTGATGCAAATTGAAAAAGCTTTAAGTTTTGTTGATAGCTTCTCATAGTTGAGGGTCATCTAGCAATGTACTCAAGAATATTCCTTTGCACCATTTAAAATCTTGAATAGTGTTTTTCTCCACTTAAAAGTGTATATGCCACATTGCATCCCATTGTATGCATTAATAAGTTTTGTTGATAGCTTCTCATAGTTGAGGGTCATCTAGCAATGTACTCAAGAATATTCCTTTGCACCATTTTAAATCTTGAATAGTGTTTTTCTCCACTTAAAAGTGTATATGCCACATTGCATCCCATTATATAATATCATATGACTTAATCAATTAATATTTTCTCATATTTGTAATTTTCCATATTCAATCTATATGTATCCTTTAGATATTTTTCAATGTTTTAAATCATGTACAAAGTTGCACAATCATGGTTCTTAGCAATGAGAATAAAAATAGGCATTAACTCCTTATCATAATTTGAAATAAATTTAGTAAAAAAATGTTTAAAATCATTATTAACATAAAATCATTAATAATATTAAAAAAAATATTAAATAGTAATTTACTCTACATCCAAAATAAATAAATAAATATAATAACAAATAAATTGCAAAGACATTTGTAACTATTAATAACAAATCAAAAAAATAATGTTAGTCGATCAAATTAGATAAATCTTTATAATAATATTTGTTAAAGTTTACATACCCTAACCTTCTAGATTTGAACTTGTAACTTTTTAGGAAGAAACACATATTTTTAACCATTAAGCTCATTCAAAATATCCCTATATATAATAAACAAAAACATTGTCATGCAGATGCAGTAACACGTCATAATAAAACAAAATAAAAATTATTTTTCTTATTAAATAAACAATTTCATAATCACCATTACATATTAATATTATTTAAAAACTAATAAACATTATGTATACTCCAAGTTGGATGACTTGGCAATCTCCTACAAGTAAAATATAGATACTACCTATACCCTCTCCATTTCTCCTTTCGTTTATTATTTAGAGTTGGTGGAAGTCAATTGTATCTCCACGCTCGTTAAACAGCTGTGTTCACAGTTGCGTTGCTTAGAAAGTCGACCGGGATGCTTATGAAGTTTTGATGACTATGATTGGTCCAATACCAAACACACCAAAGATTCATACGCAAATTCCGAAATTTGATCTCAGCTGAATTTCCTGTGCCATCTTGCTCTTCGATGTCAATGGACCTGCCTCCTCTTCTCATGCTCTTACATCCTTTGTAAGCATATGAGTGAGCTCGTCCAATTTATTAGACTGACCAGAAATGAGAGCAGCTGTGGATGGATTCTGAGACAAGATAATCTCATAACCATCTCCATATGAACTCATTCCTTCTGCCATTAGCTGCCAAAACATGGTTCCTCCACCTGCTCCTCCGCTGCTAGCAGAAGCATAGATGTGTTTATAAACTACATCAAATAAATTGTATCTCTGACTCATACCGAATCCTGGGTCTTTGGAGTATTTCCCAAACTCTGCAAACAGAACTGGTTTCTTCAGTATTCTGCTTCCATCTTCCAGATGACTCTCTATCCAATTCTGCACAAATGAAAGCTGGGCCTCCTCATCTGATCCAGCAAGCCTTTAAACTTCAATATATTAGTGCAAACTCTACATCATCATCAATTAATGAACACCTGTTAGTAGATAAATGCATTGACCGTCTGTAAAATTACATGAATGAATGCAGGAAATCTAACATATATACATAAAAGTCTAGAAAACAGATCTAAGTTTGTAAAAACGTGTTAATCTCAAACGTTTATATCAATCCAATACGGTATAAATATGGGGGGAAATGATAAAGACTTACCAAATGTCAGGATAGGAATGAACAGTTGCAAAATCAAGTCCTATGATTTGGTTATTGGTGATGAAATCTGTCCCCACAGAGAAGCCTGGATTGATCTCTTTCTTGGACTCTCCATAAAAGCCTTCTAAACCAGCCTCCAGAAGATGGTTTTCATCAATGGATTTGACATGGCTAGCCATCTCCTCTATCCATGCCTGTTTTGTTCATCACAGCCAAAAAAAACTAGCATTTTTACTCATGACAGTCAAACACAATCATTATCAAAATAATCAATTACTAGAAAGGGAAATTACTAACAGAACCCCACCAAACTATGAACCTAGAAGATCTACGAACTGTGATGTTCAACCACAGAAATGAGATCTTAAAACACAACATCCTTGATTGATTCAATCTCTGATTACATTTGTTTTCCATTTTCCAGTTCTGACTGAAGAAGAAAAGCTGCTATCTGACCTGGATGGTCTTCCCCGAAGGATCACTTTGAGAACGAGGCTCGTTCATGAGCTCCCATGCAAAGATTGTAGAGTCATCCTTGTAGGCTACTCCAGTAATACTGTTCACTCTAGTCAATACAGTCTGCAGGAAAATGCGTTGTTGAATGCAGATTTGATTACTTTTTTGTGTGCATATCTATTATATTCAAATTGGTCAATGTTTGCATATAACTAGACAGAGATGGACATTTATACGCTCTGTTACCTTAACATGGTTCTTATAGTATCCTTTAACAGTGGGACTGGTGAAGAAGTCATCCTCTGAGTTGAGATTCTGTCCAGCATAGCGAGCCCATTGAACATATTGAGCCTTTCCTCCAAAGTCAGCAGGATTGTTCACCAGACTAAGTATTAGTCTGAGACCATAGTTGTTGGCCTCAGAGACCACAAAGTCCAGGGCCTTCATTACAAAACAGAGGACCCAAAACAACAAAAAAATCAGAAAAACAAACAATGCCAACATATCCAGACACCCAAAAACAAAACGTCAGAAAAAAAAAATGAGTTAAGGGCTTGAAGGCCTGATCTATCCAAGGTCGCAGGCACAGACCTGAAAGACTTGCTCATCATATACACCAGGAGAAGTTTGCAATGCCCCGTACTGACCATCGTTGAAGGCCCAAGTCCTAGCGACATTGAGCCCATGAGCTGCAGCTTGTTCAAAAACAGAGGTAACCTTATTTCTCTGTGCTGGATCTGTTGCCATAGTCATTAACCAGTAAGAGTTGAACCCATTGACAAACAGAGGGTTCCCATTGACAGAAAAGTGGGTGCCCTCTGTCTTCACAAACGCACTTCCTCCTGCTACAGCTTGCTGAAGAAAACTAAGAAAGAAGAAGCAGGCAAGGGCGCAAAGACTCGTCTGCATAACACCACCCATTTGATGGAAAAACTAAACAGACCTCAGTAAACAATACACATCCCCAGATTTAAAAGTAAAAACTACTCAAGGAAGATCTCTGCATCAGTGAGCATATCTCAAAACTATGAGACACTAGAGATGGGTATACAGAGGTGAAGATGTGAGAACTGAGCAGCATGTGAAGTTGACGATGGAGTAGAGCTAAGTACTTTTCGGGGGCCAGAGAACTTTGTCTGAGAATGGCAGATCAAATGCATAGATGCTCACATGGAAATGTGATTTTATGACAGCACTGAATCTGGACAGAGAATATATTGGTAGAAGAGCCGAAAGAGTCAAATTGGATTTGAGGGAGAGTAAGTTTGTCACTGTCTATACCAGCAATGTAATGATTAGTGGATTAAATGTGGGTCAGTTAATGATTAGTTGGATTAGTGTAATGAATAGGTTTTTATTAAGGAAATATCTTAGATATGTTCTAAACAATGAATGAACTAAGGATGGAAATTGAAGCTTAAGCAACACAAAAAAATCAGAGTAATAGAAATTACTGAATCATAGAGAAATAATATCGCAAATTTAGTGTTGCTTAATGTACTTGATCTCTAGTCCATAAAAGATAGTTGTCAGGTTATTGAAATTCTTAAAGAGAACATCTCAATGAGCATATTGAACAAGAAAAAGTCTACATCCAGGCTTGAGTCAGCAGATACTACATAGTGTCAGATTATTAAAGGCCGTTGCAGCTTGAAACAACCACCTATCCAAATTCGAGGAAGAGAGACAAAGGCAATTGAAGGCATTTAATTTAAGAATAGTAAGTTTAAAGAAACAAGACAACCCACTTGAATATGTGAAATAATTTTTTCACATCACCTTAAAACATAACAAAATCCAGCGAGAGAGGATGTGGTTTACCCATGTCAACTCCCTTAGAATTAGGGTTAAGAACCCCTCAAGACAAGCTCTAGATCTTTTGGTCCAATAGTTTAACTATACTCACTCTCTTTGAAAAGATTTACATGGATGAAGACCTAACTAAAATCCAGTACCAAGACCTAAAGGGGAACAATGCCAAAATGGTTGAAGCAAGGAAGCAAGGAAAATTGTAATGTCCCCTTCCGAATGAGAATGAGTTCTCCGGGATATTGACGAAATAGCCTAAGTAATTCCCGTAGGCTATAGTGAGTGGGAAAAAGGGAATTACGTAGGATATTTTGTCAATATCCTGGAGAACTCATTCAAAAGGGGGCATTACAGTGCTACCCCATACTCTGAAGAAATCATTGGAAAGTGCATGAGCTTTAATGATTGCTCAATCGTCATACACATACTACCTGCCCACTATACCCTCGGAAAATGTGTGATGAAATCTATCAATATGCTCTCCTACTCTTGCCTAGAAATGGCCAAAGACTACATCAATCCTATGTGATGAGTGTGCCCCAACCTGCTATGCTGACAAGTCATACACTCTTCCTCTACATTGTCTGCGAAGCCCCTCCTCTCTCGAGCCTGCCTGGATGATGTGAAACACTTTCTTCTCATAGCACTGACCTGCAAGGTGCTAACACAAGAATTCCCCTGACTGTCTCTAATAATCCAGGAAATCATAAGCTGCATAAACTCAACCAAATCCTCAAAAGACCACTCCTCCATGTATCCAATCCTAAGCATCTCAAGAGTAAACTCCAAAAAGAGAAAATTGGCTATCTCAACTGCATTGGCTACCAAGCTGTCAGACACTATAGTCCCCAAATCCCAAACTAATCTTCGAGGGGAACCATCATGATGTCGATGCATCCCTTTGATCATGGGCATCTGATCACCATGCTCAGACTGCGATCTTCTCTCCTCAACCCCCAAGATGAAATCCCATAAAGGACTGAACTCACTATCCCGGATCATGTCTTGCCAAATACTGTAATGAAGTCAAGGTATGTCGACCCACAGATTGACTCGATCCAAGGTATCGTGAGGAAAAACCTACCTCGACATATAGAACAAAGCTCAATAGATCCTCTCACAACATCCCCACAATGATGCAGACTAATCACTGACGCGACCCTATTGATCATCCTC
>ML780921.1:2076798-2173616 GCA_009831015.1 Picea engelmannii
TACCTAACTCATGTCACGTTAGTATCAACATTATTTTAAAATATCAAAATACATTAAAAATAACTTGAATCATAGGAATACCTTGAATAGCCCCATTTAGTTGTAAAAGGATGTCAAAGGTGTCATGGTAAGGACAGAAGGAAATGATACTAGATATGAAAATGGAGGTATATTTGACATGATATAGGCAAAAATATAGTAAAAAATGGAGACTAACAAGACACATGAGGAATATTCGTAATACTCTTGCACAGGGGCGACAATAGTTGATACAAGTTATGGAAAGCCATCAAAACAATGGAGCTAGTGGTTCAAAGAGGTAGAAAGCATGACATAAAGGACACAATGAGGAGTTTACAGATTGTTTGAGGGAATACATGGCACTTAGTGAGGAATTTCACACAATCATGTCGTTCAAGGATTTTTGTACCATCAAACATCCTGAGTGGTATGAACCCCAAGTATTAGTGGAAAAGAAGGTAAAGGTGCCAAGGAAAAAGGTATTATTTTCTAAATATTATGATGCTTCTAAAATTGAGGATGACAGAACAATAGCATCTATTATACCTTTAGCATTGTCCTATGAGGCCCATAACACTAACACACATGATGGATAGGTTGATGGCTCATATGGTGAAGTGTCCCAATCAACCGGTGTTGAGGATTCAACATCATACCTTAGTAGTGATGCTCACAATGATGAGGGTGTGCGAGCACCTAAGTATGACGAGGATTCAACACCTTATCCTATCTATGATACTTATGACGATGCAGACATGATTGTACCTAAATATGATGAAGATTGGGTATTTGAAAAATTTCCATGGGATATTGATATTTCTTCTGAGGAGCCATGCATGGAGGATGTCAAAAAAGGGGATAATTTGGTGGATGAAAACAAATAAGAAATTTTGTATGAGAATGATAATCCACATGAGTCCCATCATTGCATGATATCATCTAGTGAGTCAGTTGGTGTTGATGAGGATATCATTCTTTCACATGAAAGTAAATTAGAAAATCCCTTGTGTGACATCCCACACCATGATGCTGAAATTGAACAAAGACCCTTAGCATTGCATAATTTGGAGGACTGATTATTGGTCACAGAGGAGAAAATTGTACAAGTGTTGACAAGGGCAGATAATGTTCATAAGTTCATTGAAGATATTATTTGGAAAAACCAGAGGGGGGAGAGACAAAAAAGATTTGTAGGTGGAGTCACTAGTGCTCAATTGCACATAATCAAAGAAGCACTAGAGCAGATGAAATCATATTACTTGTAGTTGTTCATGGATAGGGACCTTGCTCTCAAGTTCATTGAATACAAAGAAAGAGAGGTTGAGGAGCTTTGTTACCAGTTTAGTTTGGCACGCTCTTCATCACTTACAATTGAGACTCCATCATCATTGGTAGTTGTGACACATGAGGGTGTGAGTGGCACTGATGATTTGAGGGAGGAGCCTCTTGTGATGATCCTTCATGAGGACCATTCACTGTTGCATGTGCTTGAGGAGAGGTATGACGTAGAGGGTTTTGATTGTTCTCCTACTTTGCATTATGGGGATCATGAGCCGTTTCTATTGGAGAGCCCACTAAAGGATCAATGCTTAGCTATGGAGGAGATATTTGAGCACATCCCTTGTGGACTAGGTCGTAGGTAAGTATATGCATCCATGGATTGGGTGGACAAGGACATGACATACATGGGCACACTCTGGGATGCAGGTTCAAGCGTCATCAGTAGGGTGATGGATACAATAGTTCCTACAGGATATAGGATGGTACATGATGATTCAGTGATAAAAAACAGTGTGCATGGGTATTCATTGACACTCGGTAGTGTGCAATAGAATTGTGGGGTGTTTCCACTAGGGAGCCCTCTCGACAGAGTCTTCAAACACACAATTGAGCTGAGGTTTCCCATGATCGGTGAGTGGATGGGTGAGCATTAGGGAGCAACATATCCCGCGATGATAGATCTTCATCTCGGGTATCATCAGATGAAGATCAGGGAGCAGGATAGGCATAGGTATGCCTCTAGACTTCATTATGATCTCTTGGTCGCACCCTTGGGGTTGACCAATGCACTAGTCACTTTCGAGTCTTGTAGGTAGTGACAGAGGCATCTATTGTTGTTATTTGATGCGCTCATTATATAAAGAAATACATGGGAGGTTCACCTGAGTCAATTGGGTGAGATAGGTGAGATTATGGCCATGATAGATCCCTTTCATTTGAACTCATGGGGGATCAATGCACAAAGTACACAGGAGGATATCCAGGATCTAATGGATCAGTTCATTGAGTGTTCAAAAAAAATCATTGGGAGTGGTGGACTTCCAATTTGGTGGTGGGATCCTGGCATCCATCAAAGTGATAGACTGCTTCAGATGATGAGGATGATCAATAGGGTCGCGTCAGTGATTAGTCTGCATCATTGTGGGGATGTTGTGAGAGGATCTATTGAGCTTTGTTCTATATGTCGAGGTAGGTTTTTCCTCACGATACCTTGGATCGAGTCAATCTGTGGGTCGACATACCTTGACTTCATTACAGTATTTGGCAAGACATGATCCGGGATAGTGAGTTCAGTCCTTTATGGGATTTCATCTTGGGGGTTGAGGAGAGAAGATCGCAGTCTGAGCATGGTGATCAGATGCCCATGATCAAAGGGATGCATCGACATCATGATGGTTCCCCTCGAAGATTAGTTTGGGATTTGGGGACTATAGTGTCTGACAGCTTGGTAGCCAATGCAGTTGAGATAGCCAATTTTCTCTTTTTGGAGTTTACTCTTGAGATGCTTAGGATTGGATACATGGAGGAGTGGTCTTTTGAGGATTTGGTTGAGTTTATGCAGCTTATGATTTCCTGGATTATTAGAGACAGTCAGGGGAATTCTTGTGTTAGCACCTTGCAGGTCAGTGCTATGAGAAGAAAGTGTTTCACATCATCCAGGCAGGCTCGAGAGAGGAGGGGCTTCGCAGACAATGTAGAGGAAGAGTGTATGACTTGTCAGCATAGCAGGTTGGGGCACACTCATCACATAGGATTGATGTAGTCTTTGGCCATTTCTAGGCAAGAGTAGGAGAGCATATTGATAGATTTCATCACACATTTTCCGAGGGTATAGTGGGCAGGTAGTATGTGTATGACGATTGAGCAATCATTAAAGCTCATGCACTTTCCAATGATTTCTTCAGAGTATGGGGTAGCACTGTAATGCCCCCTTTTGAATGAGTTCTCCAGGATATTGACAAAATATCCTACGTAATTCCCTTTTTCCCACTCACTATAGCCTACGGGAATTACTTAGGCTATTTCGTCAATATCCCGGAGAACTCATTCTCATTCGGAAGGGGACATTACAATTTTCCTTGCTTCCTTGCTTCAACCATTTTGGCATTGTTCCCCTTTAGGTCTTGGTACTGGATTTTAGTTAGGTCTTCATCCATGTAAATCTTTTCAAAGAGAGTGAGTATAGTTAAACTATTGGACCAAAAGATCTAGAGCTTGTCTTGAGGGGTTCTTAACCCTAATTCTAAGGGAGTTGACATGGGTAAACCACATCCTCTCTCGCTGGATTTTGTTATGTTTTAAGGTGATGTGAAAAAATTATTTCACATATTCAAGTGGGTTGTCTTGTTTCTTTAAACTTACTATTCTTAAATTAAATGCCTTCAATTGCCTTTGTCTCTCTTCCTCGAATTTGGATAGGTGGTTGTTTCAAGCTGCAACGGCCTTTAATAATCTGACACTATGTAGTATCTGCTGACTCAAGCCTGGATGTAGACTTTTTCTTGTTCAATATGCTCATTGAGATGTTCTCTTTAAGAATTTCAATAACCTGACAACTATCTTTTATGGACTAGAGATCAAGTACATTAAGCAACACTAAATTTGCGATATTATTTCTCTATGATTCAGTAATTTCTATTACTCTGATTTTTTTGTGTTGCTTAAGCTTCAATTTCCATCCTTAGTTCATTCATTGTTTAGAACATATCTAAGATATTTCCTTAATAAAAACCTATTCATTACACTAATCCAACTAATCATTAACTGACCCACATTTAATCCACTAATCATTACATTGCTGGTATAGACAGTGACAAACTTACTCTCCCTCAAATCCAATTTGACTCTTTCGGCTCTTCTACCAATATATTCTCTGTCCAGATTCAGTGCTGTCATAAAATCACATTTCCATGTGAGCATCTATGCATTTGATCTGCCATTCTCAGACAAAGTTCTCTGGCCCCCGAAAAGTACTTAGCTCTACTCCATCGTCAACTTCACATGCTGCTCAGTTCTCACATCTTCACCTCTGTATACCCATCTCTAGTGTCTCATAGTTTTGAGATATGCTCACTGATGCAGAGATCTTCCTTGAGTAGTTTTTACTTTTAAATCTGGGGATGTGTATTGTTTACTGAGGTCTGTTTAGTTTTTCCATCAAATGGGTGGTGTTATGCAGACGAGTCTTTGCGCCCTTGCCTGCTTCTTCTTTCTTAGTTTTCTTCAGCAAGCTGTAGCAGGAGGAAGTGCGTTTGTGAAGACAGAGGGCACCCACTTTTCTGTCAATGGGAACCCTCTGTTTGTCAATGGGTTCAACTCTTACTGGTTAATGACTATGGCAACAGATCCAGCACAGAGAAATAAGGTTACCTCTGTTTTTGAACAAGCTGCAGCTCATGGGCTCAATGTCGCTAGGACTTGGGCCTTCAACGATGGTCAGTACGGGGCATTGCAAACTTCTCCTGGTGTATATGATGAGCAAGTCTTTCAGGTCTGTGCCTGCGACCTTGGATAGATCAGGCCTTCAAGCCCTTAACTCATTTTTTTTTTCTGACGTTTTGTTTTTGGGTGTCTGGATATGTTGGCATTGTTTGTTTTTCTGATTTTTTTGTTGTTTTGGGTCCTCTGTTTTGTAATGAAGGCCCTGGACTTTGTGGTCTCTGAGGCCAACAACTATGGTCTCAGACTAATACTTAGTCTGGTGAACAATCCTGCTGACTTTGGAGGAAAGGCTCAATATGTTCAATGGGCTCGCTATGCTGGACAGAATCTCAACTCAGAGGATGACTTCTTCACCAGTCCCACTGTTAAAGGATACTATAAGAACCATGTTAAGGTAACAGAGCGTATAAATGTCCATCTCTGTCTAGTTATATGCAAACATTGACCAATTTGAATATAATAGATATGCACACAAAAAAGTAATCAAATCTGCATTCAACAACGCATTTTCCTGCAGACTGTATTGACTAGAGTGAACAGTATTACTGGAGTAGCCTACAAGGATGACTCTACAATCTTTGCATGGGAGCTCATGAACGAGCCTCGTTCTCAAAGTGATCCTTCGGGGAAGACCATCCAGGTCAGATAGCAGCTTTTCTTCTTCAGTCAGAACTGGAAAATGGAAAACAAATGTAATCAGAGATTGAATCAATCAAGGATGTTGTGTTTTAAGATCTCATTTCTGTGGTTGAACATCACAGTTCGTAGATCTTCTAGGTTCATAGTTTGGTGGGGTTCTGTTAGTAATTTCCCTTTCTAGTAATTGATTATTTTGATAATGATTGTGTTTGACTGTCATGAGTAAAAATGCTAGTTTTTTTTGGCTGTGATGAACAAAACAGGCATGGATAGAGGAGATGGCTAGCCATGTCAAATCCATTGATGAAAACCATCTTCTGGAGGCTGGTTTAGAAGGCTTTTATGGAGAGTCCAAGAAAGAGATCAATCCAGGCTTCTCTGTGGGGACAGATTTCATCACCAATAACCAAATCATAGGACTTGATTTTGCAACTGTTCATTCCTATCCTGACATTTGGTAAGTCTTTATCATTTCCCCCCATATTTATACCGTATTGGATTGATATAAACGTTTGAGATTAACACGTTTTTACAAACTTAGATCTGTTTTCTAGACTTTTATGTATATATGTTAGATTTCCTGCATTCATTCATGTAATTTTACAGACGGTCAATGCATTTATCTACTAACAGGTGTTCATTAATTGATGATGATGTAGAGTTTGCACTAATATATTGAAGTTTAAAGGCTTGCTGGATCAGATGAGGAGGCCCAGCTTTCATTTGTGCAGAATTGGATAGAGAGTCATCTGGAAGATGGAAGCAGAATACTGAAGAAACCAGTTCTGTTTGCAGAGTTTGGGAAATACTCCAAAGACCCAGGATTCGGTATGAGTCAGAGATACAATTTATTTGATGTAGTTTATAAACACATCTATGCTTCTGCTAGCAGCGGAGGAGCAGGTGGAGGAACCATGTTTTGGCAGCTAATGGCAGAAGGAATGAGTTCATATGGAGATGGTTATGAGATTATCTTGTCTCAGAATCCATCCACAGCTGCTCTCATTTCTGGTCAGTCTAATAAATTGGACGAGCTCACTCATATGCTTACAAAGGATGTAAGAGCATGAGAAGAGGAGGCAGGTCCATTGACATCGAAGAGCAAGATGGCACAGGAAATTCAGCTGAGATCAAATTTCGGAATTTGCGTATGAATCTTTGGTGTGTTTGGTATTGGACCAATCATAGTCATCAAAACTTCATAAGCATCCCGGTCGACTTTCTAAGCAACGCAGCTGTGAACACAGCTGTTTAAAGAGCGTGGAGATACAATTGACTTCCACCAACTCTAAATAATAATAATAATAATAATAATAATAATAAACGAAAGGAGATGGAGAGGGTATAGGTAGTATCTATATTTTACTTGTAGGAGATTGCCAAGTCATCCAACTTGGAGTATACATAATGTTTATTAGTTTTTAAATAATATTAATATTCAATGGTGATTATGAAATTGTTTATTTAATAAGAAAAATAATTTTTATTTTGTTTTATTATGATGTTTTTAAATTTAAATTAGTGTTATTGCATGATAATGTTTTTGTTTATTATATATAGAGATATCTTGAGTGGGCTTAATGGTTTAATGGTTAAGAATATGTGTTTCTTGTTAAAAAATTACAAGTTCAAATCTAGAAGAGTAGGGTATGTAAACCTTAACAAATATTATTATAAAGACTTATCTATTTTGGTGGATTAACATTGTTTTTTTGGTTTGTTATTAATAGTTACAAATGTCTTTGCAATTAATTTGTTATTATATTTATTTATTTATTTTGAATGTAGAATAAATGACTATTTAGTATTTTTTTTATATTATTAATGACTTTATGTTAATAATGATTTTAAACATTTTTTTACTAAATTTATTTCAAATTAAAGAGTTAATGTGTATTTTTATTCTCATTGCTAAGAACAATGATTGTGTAACTTTGTACATGATTTAAAACATTGAAAAATATCTAAAGGATACATATAGATTGAATATGGCAAATTACAAATATGAGAAAATATTAATTGATTTATCAAGTCATATGATATTATATAACCATGCATACAATGGGATGCAATGTGGCATATACACTTTTAAGTGGAGAAAAACACTATTCAAGATTCTAAATGGTGCAAAGGAATATTCTTGAGTACATTGCTAGATGACCCTCAACTATGAGAAGCTATCAACAAAACTTAAAGCTTTCTCAATTTGCATCACATATCTTTCTATATTCCATTATTAGTTTTCATTTGTTGATTTCTTCTATATAGGGGAGAATAAGAGAACTTGTCAAAAGAAAGAGAAATAAGCTAAGATAAAACATTTTTCCATATTATTATTCAATAACTAAAATCCGTAATTCAATTTTTCTTTAGCATAAGTAAAATTCACCCTATTTGCAGTACTATATTGTCCTCATTTAATTTAAATTTGTTATGGACTTGGAAATTACGTAGCATATAAACATATAAATAGTGCTTGTTTTTTTTAAAGTATATTTCACAGTGCTTCTTTTTTTTTAAGATATATTTCATATGGAATTTGTGTTAGGTTAGGAATTAGATGATTCTGCAATATATGTTCTTTAATGGTGCACTGTATAGTAGTGTTGTTAATGATTCTCATAATAACATTTATAGAATGCCTAGAAAAAAGGGCATTTCTGGTTGCATTCTACACAATCAATGATTGCATATTCTATTAATGTAGATGCACTTGCTAGAGAATTATACATGGCACATATAGGTTCAAAAGGGTTGAGTACCCATTTGCTACTATTGGTGTACCTTCAACCTTTTCTTTAATATAATATTAATATATAAAACAAGATAATATATATGTTTTTAGATAATATTATCTATGAAGTTTCTAAATGGAGGTATATATCTATACTTACAACATTTGTTGAGCTAGTTATTTTATTCAAATATTGCACTATCTTTATTCTGAGCTTTGTTATAAATGTTGATTGTGTTGTGTGGAATATATATTTTTTTACATCTTTTCTCTTTGTTATATTCTTGAACAACATTACAATAAATTCTTCTTTTTGTTAGTGTTGTTCCATCGAAGTAAAAAATGTTTATATGTTTCAAACATGTAACATCTCGCTCTACTGAGCACACTTTTATCGACTTATTCTTTGAGGACACTTGCGTGCAAGTGACCCGTTTATGGTACATTGTGATTTCGTTTTGATTATGGATTATACATGATGGTGTTGATGTGTTGTGACTTATTGTTATTTGATATATATGTATTGACAAAAACTATTGACGAGTTTACATGAGTGTGCATGACACGTGACAATTATGGATGCCGATGGCATCAATGGACCTCCTTGGACCTCCTTGGACTCCAGATTGAGTCAGGGAGTGGATTGTATTTTGTTTGAGTATTTATTTTATGCATATATGACATATGATTGATTATAGTATGATTTTGCATATAGATCATTGACAATGTTTTTGTCAATGGATGTAGGCTGACGATGCTCGCTAATCAGAATCACATAAGGAGTAAAGGGGCCATGCACAAAAACCATACATTGAGGGAGAGGTGTGGCAGAGTCCCTGTCACATCTTACTAGCACTCCCACTATGGCGTGAATGGTAGGTTAACAATTACCTAGTTCGAGAGGTCCACGATGTCGTGAGGGCGGACTGAGACAATTGCTCACAAAGATTTTTAAGGGGCACACAATAAGGTGAAGTCCTTATTCCTTATAAGCCTTTAGTCTCTCACAAGTTCGACTGAGTGGAGTGTTGACTCCAAGGGTTGGACGAGCTACAAAAACCAGTCAAAGGAGAGTGGCACCCTTGGAGCATGAAGTTGCGTCTTGAAGGGAACATCATGTAATTTAAAAACTTGAGCTAATAAATCTAGGTGGCCTAGAAAACAATGAATTGATTAGACCTTGTCGGATTAAAATAATTAATTAAAGAGTGAATCTATTAATTATAAATCCCAATAAAAATATAAGCCTAATTCTAAGACTAAGGCTAAGTCTAAGATTAGTTAGGGGACTAAATTAAATCTATTAATTAAATTAAAAGAAATGAGATAAATCAAATTAAGAAAAATTGAGAAAAATCTAAAGATTGGATAAATTGCACATGTGTGCATTAAATTAATAAAAAAGATTTTTAAATTAAGAAATAAATAAAATATGAGAGAATATGTGTACTCATATAAAGGTATCTAAAGTCAAACTACCACTAGTTTAACTAGAAGAAGACTCCTATTCCAACTCTAACAAAGATCTAGTTAAGAGACACTCATTAAATGAGAATCTGGGGAAGAAAGGGATAAATAAGAGAGAAAATAGGAACACATTGGGGAATGTGAGGGAATTTGACTTTTAAATTAAAATAAAACTTGTCATTACTTGTGAAACTTGGGGAGAGTGTGACAAGTGTGTGGGTGAATAATCCTAATTTATTTAATTAAAAAGTTAATTAATTGTGCACGTGGGCATGTGCCAGTGAGGAAATTTCTATAAAAAAAATGGTGTAGATGGATAAAGGATCACACTTGTTATTGGTAAAGTTATGCTTCCAAAATCATTTTGGACTATGTTTTATTTGTGAGAGTTGGGATACCAAGTTTGAGGATAGAGTGGTAGCTCTTCCTTGCGAGGCAACCTTGGAGCTATAGTATTTCTGGTTTTTGTGTTTGGCCTCTTTGTGGCTCGAGGGGCTAAGGGGGAAGAAGAGTACCCCTAGTGTTGGATGGGAGGTACCAGTGAAGTCTTTGCGATTAGCAAGAAGGAAGTTGAATGGAATGCCAGTTTCCGAAGAACATCTTCAAATTCCATCTTCGTCGGTTACGGTATTCTTATTTGAGATTTTAATTGTAATAAGATTTAATTGTGTATATAGTTTTTAGTAGTTGTCATAAACTGATTGCAATTCTAAATTTGAATTGACAAGTTCCTTGATAGTTTTTGTGAAATCTAGGAGTGAATTTCTGGTAAATTTTGTAATTATTGCCTATAGTAATAAGCATTCATATTCTATGTCTATCTTGAATCATTGGATGTAGAACGAACTGCCCAACCTATGAACGATAGAGTATATAATTGTGCATAAGTTGGTTGGTGGATGTCTTGGAGAATCTTGTATATGTTATTGGATTGTGGAATGAATCAAATTCTTGATATACTCACTGCCATTGGTTGCTTATTAGAATTTTAGATTCATACTGTCATGATAACCAACTACCCAAACGACATTGTAGTTTCGTATATTCATTGTGTAAATGGTTGATTTTCTTGAAAGAAATTTGTGGGGACTCTAAAAGTTAGGTTTGCATTTTCGATTTAAATCTGTGTGGAATGTTGTCAATCTAAATTTATGATCAACTAAACTACCAAACAAAATTATAGACTTTCGTATTTCAATGTGTAATTAGTTGAATTTTCCAGTGAAGAAATTCGTGTAACTATAATTTTAGAATTGAGGTTTGTTTCAGATCTGTGTGGTTGTTGTCAAGCTAATTCTACTGATCCAAAATTCCTATTTTCGTATGGTTGATTTGGTGGTTTGAGAATACCCATATGATTGTATTACTTTCCTTCTAGGAATACCATTGAGACTGCCATGATTGTTTTGGTATATGGCTGGTTCTAATTGTTGTTATTGGTATTCATTCGACTGATTGTGGTTGTGTTAACATTGTCTACGAGGTCTACAGATGGCCCATATGATTGTATTGCATGGTTGTTTTGATGGGTTGTTGGAGGTTTGTGTGTGGTCCATTTCTTGATACCTAGGTTTCAAACAACCCTTTTGATTGAATCTTGGGTTGGATAAATCAAGATAGTTATTAGAGGGATTTCCATATGTTTTTGCAACGTGAATTACATAACTGATTGATTTCTTTTGGTTCATTGTAGTTGCTAGGTAAGTCGGGAAATTGTTGTCCTATAGAGTCCTCGCAAGTGACTTCCACGAATTGATGTTGAATTTGAAGAATCTTTGCATGTTAAATTTTGTTTTTGGAAACAATTTTGGGGGCCTCTGCAAATTAATTAATTGACAT
Source organism: Picea engelmannii (assembly GCA_009831015.1). Classification (NCBI taxonomy): domain Eukaryota; kingdom Viridiplantae; phylum Streptophyta; class Pinopsida; order Pinales; family Pinaceae; genus Picea; species Picea engelmannii. Next base: position 2,088,221 of record ML780921.1, read on the forward strand.
TCCATATGATTTTCTTAACTCAATGTCATCCCTTTCAAATCAATTTTATTGATTAGGAAATTCTTGGGTTGTTTCATTTGTTTAAATCCTAAAATTTTTACTTCCTGGGACTTTGTCATTGGAATGCAGGAACGAATTTTTAGTATCAAATTTTTGGGAAAAAAAAAATTGGGGCTACGCTGCCTTATCCTTTAGAAGTTTATGAATTGGTTAAATAATGAATCGTTTTCAAGATTGAAACCCCTTTCATTATGGAGTCTTAGTCGCTCCCTTCTATAAATTTAATCAAAGATCTCAGAATTTGAATGTCGTCGATTAGAGCTTAAACGATTGAGGAATTTACCTGTTCGCTACCACTTCAAATGACAGACCTTGTGGTTACTTTTACTGGCTAGTTATTTCTTCCTTAGAGACTTTGAAGTTCCTCCTGGTGGCGCAAATTGTTCCAGAGAATATTCCCCATTCGTTGACTTGCACATAGATTTGGATTGTGTTGGGCGTCGGATTGAGGGCTGGAATAGATTCCAGAACCCTGGTGGTTGGGAGATTGAGTGTTAAACGTCACCTAAGTTTAGTTCCTTTAAGTGACTTGTTGATGATTTTAAAGTAAGTTTAGTGAAGGGAATTATGTGAAATTGTGGCCTAAACCTAAATGTAAAAATGTCCTCCATTTAAAGAATATTTCACCTTTAAACCTTGCTTATTATAACCCAAAAGTCTACATGTCAATCTTATTAATATGGTATGGGATGATTTTGATCTCCTTGTAGTTATTTTTAATGGATATGTAAAGTAGCAATTGAATCTTGATATTTCTTAATAAGATTTGTTCTTCTTTAGTTCTATATATATTTCTTAATAAGATTTGGTCTTCCTTAAATTCTTATAAAGGATATTTAACCTCTAAATCCAATTGTACATAGGGAGAATAAATAATTTGGTTAAGTTAATGCTAATGCTCCACTGGTCTTTGTAATCTCCTAGTGGATTATTGTATGAAGTGCTTACACTAAAACTCACCTTATTTTCTTATATGTCATATTACCTAGTTAAGGTTTTCATGTTAATGTATGGTAAGATGTATATTTATATTAGTTAGTTTCTTTACTGTCAATTCATAATTAGAATGATAAAGGGGATATTTGCTAGAGTAAACAATAAGGGAATGTGGTGGAGAATTTGATATTATGTACTTGGTAAATCATACTTTTTAGGGTAAGAATTATCTAATAGATCAACACTTGGTTGCTTAATGGTAATAGATGATATGTATAACGTTCTTATCATAGTCTCTATATATGATTGATATGATGAGTAGATAATAAAAGTCTTAAGTAATAATGTTGAATGGAATAATGATGATTAGAATTAGATCTCTATCTGATACTAAGATTGTACTTATGCTCATGTGGTTCTTATTATTCTTTATGTAATATCCTCGTACTCAATTTCACTTAATTATTGCTTAAAGATTGATTAAGTATAACAAATTATTCTATTGCACCACAAGGAATTAATGGTTAAGTATGGTTGATAAATCTAGTCTTGAATTGCAGTTATGATTGAATTAATGGGGCATAGATACATCCTTGTTCCTCAGAATAATCGCCATTCCTGAGACCTTAAGTGGTCAAAATCAATTGCATGAATCCTAGACTTGAGCGTTGATTATGTGTCCTAGAGGTCCTAGCCTTGCATGATAGGTTGGGCAGGTAGTTTCCTCATGTTATCTTTATGTGATATGGTTGATTGAATAATAGTGAGGTTGATTTCAGTTTACTGTGATGAGATTGATTGTGTAGTTAATAAATTGTTGTGACGCATTTCACTTGTCCTAACGTTTGTTTCAAATAAAAAAATATATTTGACTCTTTTTGTACTCACTATTGTTGTCGTAACAGAGGAGTAGTTACATATGGTATCAGAGCGGTTTCAACCCTACAAACTTGCACCATTACGCCTTCCACCGTGTTAAACAAGTTAAACAAATGATTAAAATTATATCGCTAATTAAAATTTTGAAAATTGTCCATGCAGGTAATCATGGTTAGAGGACGCCATGGAGGTAGACGACTTGGTGCTGGATGAAGCGGTGTGATTCCTTCGATAGCATCCACACCAGAGGTATCTAACCCCCAAGGAGAAGAAAAATCATTGAACGGGAACAGGTTGATGTGGGAGAGGTGGTAGGTATGATGAGATATTTCTAGAGGATGTTAGAGGCTTTTCTTAACCGACTGGATTGAGATGAGGGAAGAGCATATGTACCCAATGAGGGTTCACAATGCGCTCCAGCTGGTTGTGTTAGCATACATAGAGAACTCAAGAAAGTGAAGTTTCTCGAGTTTATGGGTGCCACGGACGACTCGACCGCTGAGGCATGGTTGGAGAATATGGCGATGTGCTTCGCACTTCGTGATTACACCTCCAGCATGAAATTTCGCATGGCGGTCTTTCAACTGAAGGGGAGTGATCTTCTGTGGTGGAAGACGATCCTACCTCAACTAAACATGACCGTCGAGGATGTGTCATGGGAGTTGTTCAAGGAACGGTTTCAGGAGAGGTACTTGTCCGAGGAATTCATTGAGTGTTAGCTTAATGAGTTCAACGCCTTACGACAGATTGGTCGTACGATGCCATAGTATGAGGCTAGGTTCATGGAGCTACTTAGTTATGCTCCACATATGAACACAAAGAAGTTAAAGGTCAACAAGTTTGTGTTTGGCCTTAACTTCAACATTCGTACGGAGGTGAGGATTCTAATGCCTCAGACATTGCACGATGTAGTCCAGAAGGCCCTCATAGCTGAGGAATAGATATGCAGTGGGGGTCAGGGCATGACTCCTTCTAGACTGTCTGGATAGATGACATCATTAGTGCAACAACATCAGACAACAACCAAACAGACTTCAGGGCATTGAGATATGCCTAGAGGACCTATGTTTACGACACCACGGCGACAGAATCCTCAGCAGAGGACTCCTTACAGAGGACCAAAACAACATCAACGTCGTCAACAACAGTTTAGGCCTGTTCAACAGAACAGACTAGGGTCACTGACTGTTATGCCAACAAATTCTACTTCGGGGACCAAGAGTACTGGACCAAAGACAGGATGTTGGAAATATGGAGATCCACATTACCAATGAGATTGTCCGATTGAGAAGGCCAAAGTGGTCGGATCAACAGGACCCACTATAGTTGGAGATTTGGGAAAGGCCCATAGGATTCATGCAACAATGAATAACTTCCAGGCCGAGCACCAGTCCACTGTGCTCGAGACGTCAGGTATGATTGTCGATAAAACTTTTAGTATTTTGATATATCCAGGTGCTACAAAGAGATTTATTTTCGGTGCAGCACTAAAGAGAATTAAGGTAAAGGAAGTCGAGCAGGATGAGTTCAGATATGTAGAAATGACATCGGGTGCCAAACAAAAAGTTGGAGGAAAGATTACAGACTGTAGTAATAAATTGGGACATTTTGTAACAAAGGCCAACCTATATGTCACGATCTTAGGATCTTATGACATAATGATTGATATGGACTGGTTGGAATCGAATGATGTGATACTCAATTGTAAGATGAAACGGTTAAGTTTGACAGATGATTTGGGATTGTAGGTGTTGGATTACTGAGAGGGGGGGGGTGCATCAGTAATAGAGAAATTTAATCCTTTTTCTAACCACAAAATGCAAGTGTTATATCAATGTAGCATTATCATCCAATAGTTGCAGAATAAATAAACAATGAACAAATGAACAATCATACACATACATAGTACACCAGTGTTTTTATGTGGAAACCCAATGCGGGAGAAAACCACAGAATGTTTTTTCTGATGTCTTTAAGAATTAAATTCATTGGAAGCACCAACTTCCTTTGTTTTCCATCTGCAACTGGAAGGAGGCTCCAACCCCCTAGTTTCTCAGGCTACAACCTGAGGGAATCTCCAACTCCCCAATTCTTTGGCTACAACCAGAAGGAGGCTGCAACCCCCTATGTTCTCCGGCTACAACCAGAAGGTGGCTACAACCACCTGTCCTTGCCCCGTCCAATCGTCTTGAAATATAAGTGCTAAATGTAGAAACTGAATATGTCATTGAGAAACCTGTCTCTGTATACTCATCAACCAATCTGATCTGATCACATATACCTCAAATGTAGAAATGGAATATGTCACTGAGAAACCTGTCACTGTATACTCATCAACCAATATGATCTGATCACATATACCTCAAACACTATATCACAAGTATGTACCTCAAACCATGTGCTAGAACCTCACTGTTATACAACCTTTATTTGTACCAATAACTTCATCAACATACCTCAACCAAAAGCCCTCAAACATGAACCAATACTAAACTTCAGTAGATCTGCCTCAGATCAACTCTACAACAAACCATAAACTCCTAAGAGGGAATCCAACATATTTACAAGGAAAACCCTCAACTTGATTCATAAATTCAACACTACACATATGAGAACCATAACTTTTTTTCTTCTTGTAGTGTTTTGTTGCTGCGGTTTTGCTGTTGCAAATCCACTGTCACGATTTTTCTACTGTACTTTTTTTGTTGCGGTTTTTCTGTCGCACTTTTCTTGTTGCGATTTTCCTGTCTCATTTTTTTCACCGCACTTTTCCTGCTGCACTTTTTCTGCCGCAATTTTTCTTCCACACTTTTTCTTCCTCACTTTTTCTGCCGCACTTTCCCTGCCACACTTTCCCTGCCACACTTTCCTTGCCACACTTTTTATACAACAATTTTTCTGCCGCACTTTTTCTGCCGCACTTTTTTCTATCAATAATACCTGCCCAAATAACATTTTACAAATATAGTTATTCAATGATATTCAAGTGTGATTTGAATGAGAGACATTGGCCTCTTATTTATACTTTTTTGTAGCTTCCTCAAGGGGTTACCTTCTAACCATCTTAACCCACTTTCCTTATTTTAGGGTTAACCCACTTCTAACCACTTGTCCACTTAGTAATTTCTCCATTAACTTTATTATTTAAACAATCTCTTTTGTATCCACTTTGACTCATAGTACACTCATCATTTCACTTTATTATTTACCTTCTAAAATCTCTTAAACCACTTTCCTTATTTTGGGGCTAACCCACTTCTAACCACTTGTCCACTTAGTAATTTCTCCATTAACTTTATTATTTAAATAATTTCTTTTGTATCCACTTTGAACTACAGTACACTCATCACTTCACTTTATTATTTAAATAATTTCTTCTTTGCAACCACTTTGACTAATTTGACCTTTGGGGGCTTCTAGATGACTCATGAGGGTTCTCCAACTTCACATGGCCATAACTCTCTAACCATGAGGAGTTATGTGACGTTCCACATACCATCGGAAATGGCATGACATGTACTATCCATCTAGAATAGTCTTACCTACAAATATATCAAAACTCATACCATTATCCATCAAACAAACTTGGGTCCATTTCCCAAACCTTTCTGCTACTGGAATTCGCTACCAGACTTTCTTCAATGGTTGATATCAATGACAACCAACCCAATTTATCAACAATATCCCCCTTTGGCATTGATGGCGATACTCTGATGCAATACTGAAGTCATATCACTCATGCTCCCCTTGTGAACATCCCTCCCCCTGGAACCATGCCTCTGTGTTCTGCATATGATAAATCTCTCCCCCTTTGTCATCAAAGAAAAATGTATCTTTCCATATGGGGTTTCTCCCCCTAACTGAACTGTCCTTGGGGATACTCCCCCTAACTGAACTCTTCCTGAAAATGATATCCCAACCTGAATTGTTCTCTTTATGGTGCTTCCTTGTGTAGATCTAAGACATATAAGATAAGCATTAAAAATCATTCATTTTGGAGTATAAATTACTCCGAGTCTTTGGCGAAGATACTCAAAGGATTCCCATGGAAGTGGTTTTGTAAAGATGTCTGCCACTTGTTCTTTTGTGCCCACATATTCAACTCTGATGTTCTTCTTTGCAACTTGTTCCCATAGAAAGTGATACTTGATTGGAATGTGCTTCGTCTTGGAGTGCATCACCAATTTATTTGAGATACTGATGGTGCTTGTATTATCAAAATATATTAGAATGGGCTCATCATACTCAAATTGTATATTTGTCAGAGTTTGTTTCATCCATAGAACATGTGTACAACATGTTGTTGCTGCAATATAATCTGCCTCAGCTTTGGATAAGGATACTGATGATTATTTCTTGCTTAGCCATGATATTAAACACTCACCCAAGTAGAACATTGTTCCAATGGTGCTTTGTCGGTCATCAATGCAACCTGCCCAATCTGCATCTGTGTAGGAAATAAGTGATAGATCCTTTTCTTTTGGATACCATAATCCAAACTCTTATGTTCCTTTGATATATCTGAAAATCCTCCTCATTGCTACAACATGTGTTTCCTTTGGTGCTGCTTGAAATCGTGCCACCTATCCAACTGCCTACATTACATCTGGTCTAGATGTTGTCACATATAGTAAACTGCCAATCATTAACTTGTATTGCCTCTGGTCTGTAGACTTTGAATCATCATCTTTCCTCAACTTGCAACTGGTTTGCATAGGAGTGGTAACTGGTTTGCAATATTCCATTCTGAACCTCTTTAGAATTTCTCTGATATACTTAGTTTGAGAAATAAAAATTCTTTAGTTGCTTTGACATATCTGAAGACCCAGAAAGAATAATAGTTCTCTGAGCAATGACATTTCAAATTCATTCTGCATATCCTTTGAAAATTTCTGGTTTAACCTGTCATCATTGCTTCCAAAAATAATATCATCAACATAAAATTCAATTAAAAAAATACTATCTTGAGTTACCTTGATGTAGAGGTTGTTGTCAGCACTTCCCTTTCTGAACCCTGCTTGTTGTAGATATGTATCCAGTATAGAGTACCATGCTCTAGGAGCCTGTTTTAGACCATACAAGGCCTTCTTCAATTTACACACATAATTTGCGTTCTCTGACAACTGAAATCCTTCTGGTTTTTCAATGTAGACTTCTTCTTCAAGTTCCCCATTCAGAAAGGCTGATTTCACGTCCATATGATACACTTTAATATTCTTGGAGCATGCATAAGTTAAGAGAAATCAGATTTCTTCCATTCTGGAAGATGGAGCAAATGTCTCTTCAAAGTTGATTCCTTCAACTTGTGCGTATCCTTTACATACCAATCTAGCTTTGTTCCTTGTAACATGTCCATCTTCATTCAATTTATTTATGAATACCCACTTTGTGCCAATCACGTTCTTATTCTTTGTTCTTGGATCCAATTCCCAAGTGTCATTCTTCTCTATTTAATCCAATTCTTCATCCATGGCCTTATTCCAAAACTTATCCTTGCTGGCCTCTTCAAAACTGTTTGGTTCAAACGTAGATGAGAGTGCTAGGTGCGTTTATTCTGGTGAATGGATTCTTCTTCTAGTCTCAAATCCTGCATCTTTGTTTATGATAATCTAATCTAAAGGATGATTCTTTTGTACTCATTTTCTAGGTGTCTTTAGAGGCACTTGCTAAACTTGCTCTTCTACTTCTGTCTGATCCTCTTCATCTTCCCCTTCTACTTCTTCTTCATGTTCTATTTCTTCTTTGTAAATTTGTTCCATTGATTCGTGTTCTTCTTCCTTTAATTCTCGTCTACATGTTTCATCAATTGTTACATTGACGCTTTCCACAACTTTTTTCAACCTCAGATTGTAACACTTGTATGCTTTCCTTGTACTTGAGTAACCAACAAGTACTCCTTTGTCCACACGAGATTCAAACTTTCCCATTCTTCCATCTTCTCTTTTGATGTGGCATTTTCTTCCAAATACTTTGAAGTGATTCACATTTGCTGGTCTTCCATTCCATAGCTCGTAGGGGGTTTTGTTAGTGTTGTTTCTGAGCATTACTTTGTTTTTAATGTGAACCACTGTATGCACTGCATGTGTCCAAAAGATATCTGTCAATTTGGAATCCATTATCATTGTTCATGCCATTTCCTATACTGTCCTATTCTTTCTTTCAACAACTCCATTCTGTTGAGGTGTCCTAGAAATGAAGAATTGCCTTTTTATTCCATGCCTGCTATAGTATTCCATAAATTCCTTTGAAGTGAACTCTCCTCCAATATCAGATCTCAAACATTTTATTTTTGAATCCATTTCATTTTCAACCATTTCCTTGTAGGCCTTGAAGTTTTCAAAAGATTCTGACTTATTCCTGAGAAAACAAACTACAATCATTCTTGTATAATCATCAACCAATAAGATAAAGTATTTCTCACCTTTTAAACCCTTTGTTGTAGTTGGTCCAACTAGATCAGTATGCACAATTTCCAATGGTCTTGTCATTGAATATTCCTTTGATTTAAACTTGGTCATTGTTTCCTTTCCTTGTTGACAATGCTTGCATAAAGTGTTGGCCGGTTTCCTGATCTGGGGAATTTCTCTAACTGCTTCTTTTTTGCTGACTTTGATAAGGTTATCAAAGTGTATGTGACACATTCTTTTATGCTATAGCCAACTTTGATCTTCCTTTCCTAGAAATCACTTTTCATTTCCAATTTGACTTAATACATATATGTTGCTTGAAGTTCTTGCAGTTGTTGCAATCAATTTTCCTGAACCTTATTTTATTATCTCACACTTTTGTGAATCAAAAGTAACATTATGACCTTGGTCACACATTTGACTCACACTTAGAAGATCATGTTTCATATCTTCTACTAGTAGAACATTTTATTCCTTGGTATTCTTGTTTCCAGTTATGACTGTGCCTTTTCTAATGATTTTAGTTGAATCATCATTTCTGAAGGAGACTGATCCATCTATTTCCTTTCTTAATGTAAGAAACCTATCTTTATCACCCGTCATGTGTTTTGAACAACCACTTTCAACATACCAACCATGTTTCTTATGCTTATCTTGTAGAGAAAGTGTGCATTCTTTATTACTATACTGATTCTTCTTTCTTATCCATGTTCTCTTCTGAGGTTCCTGTCTGTGATTGTTGTTGTTTTTTTGTGGTTCTCTAGGAGGAACTGTCATTCTGCAATCTTTGGCCATGTGTCCAAATTTGTTACACTTGTAGCATTCCACTTCAATGCTCAATGATTCAAACATGTTGTAACTTCTTCTCTGTGTTTCACCAGGCCTTCTTGGATAACCCTTTTGTGTATGAATTTCAAAGTTGTTTATGTTCCTGCTATTAGCTCTGCAATTCATATCTTTATGTCCAAAATTATTTCATGCATAACATAAACCAAAAAATATAGTTTGATACCTGTGACTTGAAGATCTTCTGAAAGGAGTTTCTCTTCTGAATCCTTCTTCTTCATAAGACCTATTTGTTTATGTCAGTCATTGATTCTAAAATCTGAATCTTCTTGGTGGAGGAGTGTCCCTGCAATCTTCCTTGTAGGTCTTCCTATCCCCTTTGATTTTTTTTGCATAGCCTTTTGGATATGTTTCTTGTTCTGCTGTTTTGGAGATTGATCCATTTTCTGTCTGATTGTATCCAAGTATGGACTTGTCACGATGAGGTTTTTGACTGTTGATATTGTTATCCAAAACTTTTGAGTTGTTCTGCATATTTTTCTCTTGAAGATCCTTTCTTAATGTGACAATATCCGCTTCCAAATTTCCAATGATCATGTCTCTTTATTTTAGTTGTTCTTTGAGTGCTTCTTCAATTATTTTATCTTCTTCTATTTGAACCTTCAAATTTGTGATTATTTGTTCTAGTTCCTGAGTGTCTTCTTTCTTGTCTAGTTCTACTTGTAGCTTCTTGTTTTTCTTCTTTTATCTTCTTATAACTTCTATGGCACACGACAATTCTTCTCGGTAGTCAACTTCTGCCTCTTCATATTCTTCTTCGGTGTCTTCTTTATCAGAGTCTTATACTTCCATGAATAGAACTCTTTCTGTCTCACTGTCATTGATTTCATCTTCATCTGATGAGGAGATGTCTTCTTTGGTGCATAATCTTTTCTTAAAAGTTTTCTTTGTGGTTCTTTTTCCTTTATATGTTTGTTTTCTATTTGAGTAATCGTCATCATTCCTCTTATTTTTCTTATGAGGAAATTTGTTAGAAAAATGACCAATACCATCACAATTAAAACAAATCAATGGAAACCTCCCTTTATATCTGTCGTTGGTTCCCTTGTTCAATCTTTTGACAAAGTTGGCCATTTCTTCATCATCTTCTGAAATGTCACTGCTTCTGCTATGTTCTTTTTCCTTTTGCTTTGACCTTTTGGATGCTTCTTTTATATTTGGATTTTCTTGTTCAGTTCTCATTTCATATGCTGTGAAGATTCCATTTAATTCGTCCATACTTATTGAGTCTATATCTACTCTTTCTTATAGTGCTGATATCTTAGGATCAAATCTCATAGGAAGAGATCTTAGTACCTTTTGAACGATTACAGATTATTTCATTTCTTCTCCCAATCCTATGATTGCATTTACTGTTCATCAACTCGTAAGAAGTAAGTTGTAATATTTTCATTTTTCTTCATCTTTAGTTGTTCGAACTGACCTCTGTAAGTTTGAATCTTTTCTTCTTTGACTTTTGAATCTCCTTCATAAATATTTTGAAGCTTGTCCCAAATCTCTTTAGTGGATTTGCAATGTATAACTTTGGTGTATACCGATTCACAAAGACCATTCAGAAGTGCATTTGTGGCTTTGGAATTATTTTTAACGAGTTTTACTACTCTTTCATTTGTCGACGGAACTGTTGGTTCTTTGTATCCATCTACAACTGATTGCCAAATTTCAAATCCTTGTGCCTGTGTATATGTTTTCATCCTTTTGTTCCAAAATGCATACTTTTTTCCATCAAACTGTGGCATTCCATTTTTATACATGTTGTTTCTCTCCATGATCTACCTTTCAGTGGTTAAAATGATTTCTGAAGGAACCGACTCTGATACCAATTGTTGGATTACTGAGAGGGGGGGGTGAATCAGTAATAGAGAAATTTATTCCTTTTCTAACCACAAAGCATAAGTGTTATATAAATGTAGCATTATCATCCAATAGTTGCATAATAAATAAACAATGAATAAATGAGCAATCATACACATACACAATACACCAGTGTTTTTACATGGAAACCCAATGAGGGAGAAAACCACATAATGGTTTTTCTTATATGTCTTTAAGAATTACATTCATTGGAAGCACCAACTTCCTTTGTTTTTCAGTTGCAACTGGAAGGAGGCTCCAACCCCCTAGTTTCTTAGGCTACAACCTGAGGGAAGCTTCAACTCCCCAATTCTCTGGATACAATTAGAAGGAGGCTACAACCCCCTATGTTCTCCGGCTACTACCGGAAGGTGGCTACAACCACCTGTCCTTTCCCCATCCAACCGTCCTGAAATATAAGTGCCAAATGTAGAAACTGAATATGTCACTGTATACTCATCAACCAATCTGATCTGATCACATATACCTCAAATGTAGAAATTGAATATGTCACTGAGAAACTTGTCACTGTATACTCATCAACCAATATGATCTGATCACATATACCTCAAACACTATACCACAAGTCTGTACCTCAAACCATGTGCTATAACCTCACTGTTATACAACCTTTATCTGTACCAATAACTTCAACAACATACCTCAACCAAAGGCCCTCAAACACGAACCAATACTAAACTTCAGTAGATCTGCCTCAAACAAACTCTACAACAAGCCATAAACTCCCAAGAGGGCATCCAACATATTTACAAGACAAACCCTCAAATTGATTCATAAATTCAACACTACACATATGAGAAACATACCTTTTTTTCTTCTTGTAGCGTTTTGTTGCCGCGAATCCACTGCCGCATTTTTTTTGTTGTGGTTTTTCTGTTGCATTTTTCCTGCCGCACTTTTCTTGCTGCAATTTTTTTTCCGCACTTTTTCTGCTGCACTTTTTCTTCCACAGTTTTCATTTTGCACTTTTTCTACCGCAGTTTTCCTGCCGCACTTTTTCTGCTGCAATTTTTCTGCCGCACTTTTTCTGCCACACTTTTCTCTATCAATAATACCTGCCCAAATAACCTTTCACAAAAATAGATATTCAATGATATTCAAGTGTGATTTGAATGAGAGACCCTTGCCTCTTATTTATACTTTTATGTAGCTTCCTCAAGCGGTTACCTTCTAACCATCTTAACCCACTTTCCTTATTTTAGGGCTAACCCACTTCTAACCACTTAGTAATTTATCCATTAAATTTATTATTTAAATAATATCTTTTGTATCCACTTTGACTTATAGTACACTCATCACTTCACTTTATTATTTACCTTCTAAAATATCTTAAACCACTTTCCTTATTTTAGGGCTAACCCACTTCTAACCACTTGTCCACTTAGTAATTTCTCCATTAACTTTATTATTTAAATAATTTCTTTTGTATCCACTTTGACTTATAGTACACTCATCACTTCACTTTATTATTTAAATAATTTCTTCTTTGCAACCACTTTGTGTTAAGATTCCACTTAAAGTGCTCTGATTCCACTTGTTAAGATCCAAAGAACTGAATACAAAAACATTACAATAGATATAGAAGAACAATATGCAAAATCTCATTTATTACTATCAAACCCTTGAGGTAGGGAAACACCATACATTGGATCCTATTATGGAAGAGATCCTCTCATGTTCACTTGCCTCTTCGAGGGGGCATCCTCCTATTGAGCTACCGCTTCAAATACAATATTTCTTTTCATATCTCATTACATTGCTTGAACCCATTTATATAGTGCTACCATCACCTAAGAACATTATAGAGGAGGAATCTTCTAGAAGTAGAACCTTCTAAGAAGTCCTCTTACATTTATTATATCTAATTACCCATTTATTAATCTAACTACCATAGTGAGCCTTATTTAATAATATAGTGGACCTAGTCCACCTTACATTGAATGACCTCCACTATTACCACTATGGGCCCTCTAGGCCTCCCCACTACCTCTCTAGCTACCTTACATTCCATCCCCCTTATGAAAGTGTTGTCCTCAACGCTTGATGTACAACTATATACCAGGGTCCCATGGATAAGTGTGGACCATAGTGTTGAAGTAGATTAGAGAACCAGGGTCCCATTGAGAAATGGAAGCCACCATGTTGAAGTAGTCCAACCTCCATTGTAAACTAGGGTCCCATGTCCAAGTGCTCATGTGAACTCCACATAGAAGATATCGACACCCAATAACAAACTGAAAATGATGCTCCCAATACTGACACCTATCATGTGGATCCAAATAAGAATATCCAACCACATAGTGGGAAATGGTCAAAGATGAATCTAGAAGGAACAATACCATTGTATAATATGTAGGCTGGACGTTGGTAATCATAACTAGCTCGTGATGTGAGACATTGATGTTCTCTACAGAAGGTGGAGTAGAATCATCAAATAAAATATGGAAGTGGTTGTCATCCTAGAAATGACAACTATCCATATACCAATCATTGCAATCAGCCTCAAAATCATACCAATCATATATTTCTTGATTATATGCATCCCGGATGTCCTCCATAAGAAACCTCGCCTGCATACTATCCAATGAATCTTGAATACTACGAAAACTATCATTGAGGCCCTCTACAAAGCCATCCAATTTGTCATTCCACTGAGATTTGAATGCTTCAGTAATCTGTAGAATTTATTTGAGGGTTTCAGAGGAAATAGCCATCTGAGCACCCTATTAACTCTTCGGTCCTGCAACAGTCATGAAAAAACCCAAAAAATAGAACAATAAGTTACGACGGAAAATCACAGTTTTTTCTGGAAAACCCTAAAAAACTGTTGAATTTAAAATGCTCATAACTTCATTTCCCAGACTCCGTTTCAGCTGATGTTTTTTTTTTAAATTGGGTGAAATTGTGAGAGGAACTCAGATCTGTAATTTGTTTGGACAAATTCGGCCTCCAGCTGATAAATAAATAAATAAATAAAATCGCGCCGCCGTATGCAAAAAAAACCCTGAAAAATTGTAGATTTTAAAATTTCAATATCTTGACTTCCCGAACTCCGTTTTGGATGATTTTTGTTTTCAACTTGGGTGTTTTTCTGAGAGAAACTCAGATATACAACCTTTTTCTGCAATTTATTCATAGAAAAATACCAAAAATTTATGGAATGTCGCGACCCTCTTTTTTCTTCCTCGAAAAAAAAAACTGCAAAAATAAAAAATATTTGCCCACAATGTCTACCAAGGAAAGTGCTCTGATACCACTTGTTAATAACCAAAGAATGAATACAAAAGCACAAAAATAGATATAGAATAACAATATGCAAAATATTATTTATTACTATCAAACCCTTGAGGTAGGGCAACACCATACAATGGATCCTATTATGGAAGAGATCCTCTCATGTTCACTTGCCTCTTCAAGGGGGCATCCTCCTATTGAGCTACCGCTCCAAATACAATATTTCTTTTCATATCTCATTAAATTTCTTGAACCCCTTTATATAGTGCTACCATCACCTAAGAACATTCTAGAGGAGGAATCTTCTAGAAGTAGAACCTTCTAAGAAGTCCTCTTACATTTACTATATCTAATTACCTATTTATTATATTTAACTACCATAGTGGACCTTATTTAATAATATAGTGGACCTAGTCCACTTTACATTGAATGGACTCCACTATTACCACTATAGGCCCTCTAGGCCTCCCCACTACCTTTCTAGCTACCTTACACTTTGACTATGACCTTTTGGGGCTTCTAGATGACTCATGAGGGTTCTCCAACTTCACATGGCCATAAATCTCTAACTGTGAGGAGTTATGTGACGTTCCACATACCACCAAAAATGGAATGACATATATTATCCATCTATAATAGTCTTACCTACACATATATCAAAACTCATACCATTATCCATCAAACAAACTTAGTTCCATTTCCCAAACCTTTGTGCTACCATAATTTTCTACCGAACTTTCTTCAAGGGTTGACATCAATGACAACCAACCCAATTTATCAACAGTAGGAAGAAACTAGGGAGTGTCCTTGAGGTTTATTTATTTTCTACAGCTATAGAAGAGCATGTGCAAGGGATATAAGTTATATGCAATATTAGTGCTAAATGAAAAGGGCAAGGAAGAAGGATTAGAAAACCTTCTTGTAGTACAAGAGTTTGTAGACACGTTCCTAGAAGAGTTACCAGGTTTACCACCCGAACGAGAGTTGGAGTTTACATAGAATTGAAACCTGGAACTGAACCCATAGCGAGAACGCCTTATTGGATGTCAACGCCTGAATTACAAGAGTTGAAAATGCAATTGAAGGAATTATTGGACTTGAGACTCATACATCCAAGTGTATCTCCTTGGGGTGCGCCAATTATTTTCATAAGAAAGAAGGATGGATCATGGAGACTTTGTATTGACTACCATTAATTGAACAAAGCGATGATCAAGAACTAGTATTCGTTTCCAAGAATAGACGATTTGTTTGATCAGATGAAAGGAGTGACAATGTTTTCAAAGATTGACTTGAGATTAGGATATCACCAATTACGGATTAAAGAGGAAGATATTCCTAAGACCGATTTTAAGACAAGGTTCATACACTATGAGTTTATATTTTTACTGTTCAAACTGACGAATTCCCCAGGGGTATTCATGAGCTTGATGAATGGGGTGTTCCACGAATATTTAGACAAGTTTTTTCAAGTACTTATTGATGACATATTGATTTATTCTCTGATGAAAGAAGAACATGATGAACATTTAAGATTGGCACTACAGTTTCTACAAGAAAACAAATTATACGAGAAACTATCAAAATGTTATTTTTACCAATCGAAGATTCATTACTTGGGACATATCATATCGGGTGAAGGTATCGTTGTGGATCCAACGAAAGTAGAGGCTATTATGGAATGGCCTGCACCGAAAAACATACAAGAAGTACACAACTTTATGGGTTTAGAAGGATATTATTAACGATTCGTCGAAGGTTTTTTGAAGATAGCAAATATGATCACGAAATTGTAAAATAAAAACAAGAAGTTTGTCTGGACAGAGAAATGCGCGGAAGTATTTAAAAAACTTAAGGAGCTGTTGATGACAAAACCAATAATGAAATTCCCTGACATGGACAAGGAATTCTTGGTATGCATGGACACATCCAAGGAAGGTTTAGGCGATTTTTTATGCAAGACGGTCAAGTGATCACTTATATTTCAAGGAAATTGAGAAAGCATGAGGAGAACTACACAACACATGACTTGGAGTTATTGGCAATTGTATATGCCTTGAGAGTTTGGAGACACTATCTGATTGGACGTAAATTCAAATTATAGACAGATCATTGTGGATTGTTGCATATATTTACGCAAAGTGATTTGAACGCGCGACAAAGGTGTTGGTCAAAATTACTTAGAGAATACGATTTTGAGATTACTTACATTAAAGGAATGATGAACAGGGTAGCAGATGCATTGAGTCGTACACCACACATATTCTTGGTAATACCTCTTAAGATGAATCTTTGAGAAAATATTATAGCTCTGCATATAGACGATGATTGGTACAAGGAAGTTAAGGATAATATTGAACAAGATACCATGATGGTACCAAAGTTCAAAGGTTATACATTGGACAATGATGGATTGTGGAGGTATAACAACAGAATTTACGTACCGCCTAATGATGAATTAAGAAGTTTGATCTTAAGTGAAGCGCATAGAGTAGTACACATGGATCATCCGAGAGTTACAAAGATGAAGACATACCTTAAGCCTTTATTTTTCTGGAAGGGAATGAAAGAAGACATAGTTAGTTACATGGAAAGATGCCTAGAATGTCAGCAAGTGAAAGATGAATAAAGACATCCGACATGATTATTACAGCCACACGTTATTCCAGAATCGAAATGGGAAGTCATTTTGATGGAATTTATTGTTGGATTTCCACTGATGGTAAGGAGACACGACTCAATTGTTTTGCTAGTAGATACTCTGACGAAGAGTGCACACTTTATTCCTGTACATACGATGTATCAGGTGCCAGACATAGCCATATTTTTTGTCAATGAGGTTGTGAGATTACATGGTGTACCAAGAAGGATCATATCTGATAAAGGATCAATTTTTACAAGACAATTTTGGACCAGTTTCCAAGAGGCTTTGGGAACACAGTTGAATTTCAGTACAACGTATCACCCTGAGACAGACGGGAAAACAGAAAGAAAGAACCAAATTTTGGAGGATATGTTTCGTATGTATGTAATGGACCAACAAAAACTTTGGGAATATTTCTTGTCGCTAGTAGAGTTTGCATACAACAACAACTATCAAAGTACCATTAAGATGACACCGTTTGAGTTTCTTTATGGGTGACCATGTCGTGCGCCATTGAGTTGGGATCGACTTGAGGATAGGTTCCTGGTAGGACCAAAAGTGATTCAAGAAATGGAAGAACAAATGAAATCGATAAGAAAAAGGATTAAAGAAGTGCAAGATCGAAAAAAGAGTTATGCTGATGCGCATTGCGTTGACCACAGTTATGAAGGGAGACAAATTTTTCTTGTGGGTGAAACCGCAAAAGAATTTGATCAAGTTTGGAAAGGGTGCTAAAATATCTCCTAGGTTTGTGGGACCTTTCAAAGTTGTAAAAATGAAGGGGCCCATGGCTTATTGATTAGCCTTTCCTGATTCTTTGAGGCGTATGCACAATGTATTTCATGTATCTATTTTTAGACATTAGATTAGTGATCATACACATGTGATTGACATGAGTTCTTTGCAGGTGTCAGACGAGGGTTCTCTCATGGAAAAACCAAACCGCATTATAGACCATCGCATTCGACAACTACGACGTCGAATAGTCGATCAAGTCAAGGTCCAGTGGGACAATTATAGTCCACACTCGACTACCTGGGAGGACACATATGATATGTGTCAACAATTTCCTTACTTGTTTGATAGATTAGACATATAGATATATGTCAGATACTTTTATTTACTCACATGTATATATTGTACAACTTTGGGATGAAGTTTAAAACAAGAGGGGGTGTATGTAACATCCTGCTCTATTGAGCACACTTTTATCGACTTATTCTTTGAGGACACTTACGTGCAAGTGATCCGATTATAGTACATTGTGATTTCATTTCGATTATGTATTATAAATTATGATGTAGATGTGTTGTGACTTATTGTTATTTGATATATATGTATTGACATATGCTATTGATGATTTTACTTGAGTGTGCAAGATACGTGACAAATTATGGATGTTGATGGCATCAATGGACCTCCTTTGACTCCGGATTGAGTCAAGGAATGGATTGTATTTTGTTTGAGTATTTATTTTACGCATATGTGAAATATGATTGATTATAGTATGATTTTTCATATGGATCATTGATAATGTTTTTGTCAATGGATGCAGGCTGACGATGCTTGCTAATCAGACTCACATAAGGAGTAAAGGGGCCATGCACAGAAACCAGACATTGAGGGAGAGGTGTGGCAGAGTCCCTATCACAACCTACTAGCACTCTTGTCATGGCTCGAATGGTAGGTTAATGATTACCTATTTCGAGTGGTCCACGATGTTGTGAGGGCGGATTGAGACAGTCGCTCACGGAGATTTCTAAGGGGCGCACAATAAGGCATAGTCCTTATTCCTTAGAATCCCTTAGTCTCTCACAAGGTTGACCGAGTGGAGTGTTGACTCCAAGGGTTGTACGAGGTACCAAAACCAGTCAAAGGAGAGTGGCACCCTTGGAGCAGGGAGGTGTGTCTTGAAGGGCACGTCGCGTAATTTAAAAGCTTGAGTTAATAAATCTAGGTGGCCTAGAAAACATTGAATTGATTAGACCTTGTCGGATTAAAATAATTAATTAAAGCATGAATCTATTAATCATAATTCCCAATAAAAATATAAGCCTAATTCTAAGAATAAGCCTAAGTCTAAGATTAGTTAGGGGACTTAATTAAATCTAATTAAATTAAAAGAAATGAGATGAATCAAATTAAGAAAAATCTAAAGATTGGATAAATTGCACATGTGTGCATGAAATTAATAAAAAGGATTTTTAAATTAAGAAAAAATAAAATATGAGAGAATAGGTGTACTCATATAAAGGTATCTAAAGTCAAGCTACCACTAGTCTAACTATAAGAAGACTCCTATTCCAAATATAACTAAGATCTAGTTAAGAGACACTCATTAAATGAGAATCTGGGGAATAAAGGGACAACTAAGAGAGAAAACAGGAACACATTGGGGAATGTGAGGGAATTTGACTTTTTAATTAAAATAAAAGTTGTAATTACTTGTGCAACTTGGGGAGAGTGTGACAAGTGTGTGGGTGAATAATCCTAATTTATTTAATTAAAACTTTAATTAATTGTGCATGTGGACATGTGTCAATGAGGAAATTTCTATAAAACAAATGGTGTATATGGGTAAAGGATCACACTTGTTATTGGTAAAGTTATGCTGCCAAAATCATTTTGGACTGTGTTTTACTTGTGATAGTTGGGATACCAAGTTTGAGAATAGAGTGGTAGCTCTTCCTTGTGAGGCAAGCTTGGAGCTATAGTATTTTTGGTTTTAGCGTGTGACTCCTTTGTGGCTCGAGGGATAAGGAGGAAGAAGAGTACCCCTAGTTTTGGATGGGAGGTACCGGTGAAGTCTCTGTGATAAGCAAGCAAGAAATCAGACAAAACACCAGTTTTCGACTTCAAAGTCCATCTTCGTCGGTTACAGTATTCTTATTTGAGATTTGTAATTGTAATAAGATTTAATTGTGTATATAGTTTTTAGAAATTGTTGTAAACTGATTGTAATTCTAAACTCGAATTGACAAGTTCCTTGATAGTTTTTGTGAAATATAGGAGTGAATTTCTAATAAATTCTGTAATTGTTTCCTGTAGTAAGAAGCATTCATATTCTATGTCGATATTGAATCATTGGATGTACAACGATCTGCCCAATCTGTGAACAATAGAGTATATAAATGTGCATAAATTGGTTGGTGGATGTCTTGGAGCATCTTGTATATGTTATTGGATTGTGGAATGAATCAAATTCTTGATATAATCATTGCCATTGGTTTCTTACCAGAATTTTAGATTCATATTGTCATGATAACCAACTACCCAAATGACATTGTAGTTTCATATATTCATTGTGTAAATGGTTGATTTTTCAGAAATAAATTCGTGGGGACTCTAAAAGTTAGGTTTTCATTTTTTATTTAAATTTGTGTGGAATGTTGCCAATCTAAATTTATGATCAACTAAACTACCAAACAAAATTATAGACTTTCATATTTCAGTGTGTAATTAATTGAATTTTCTCATAAATAAATTTGTGGTAACTATAATTTTAGAATTGAGGTTTGTTTCAAATCTGTGTGGTTGTTGTCAAGCTAATTCTACTGATCTGAATTTCCTATTTCCATATGGCTGATTTAGTGCTTTGAGAATACCCATATGATTGTATTACTTTCCTTCTAGGAATATCATTGAGACTGCCATGGTTGTTTTGGTATATGGTTGGTTCTGATTGTTGTTATCGGTATTCATTCGACTGATTGTGGTTGTGTTGACATTGTCTATGAGGTCTATGAATGGCCCATATGATTGTTTTCCATGGTTGGGTTGATGGGTTGTTGGAGCTTTGTGCGTGGTCCATTTCTTGATACCTAGGTTTCAAACAACCCTTTCGATTGAATCTCGGGTTGGATAAATCAAGATAGTTATTCAAGGGATTTTCATATGTTTTTGCAACCTGAATTACCGACCTGATTGATGTCTTTTGGTTCGCTGTAGTTGGTAGTTAAGTCAGGAAATTGTTGTCCTATAGAGTCCTCAAAAGTGACTTCCACGAATTGATGTTGAATTTGAAGAATCTTTGCATGTTAAATTTTGTTTCTAGAAACGATTTTGGGGGCCTCTGCAAATTAGTTGACATTCAAAAGGTTTTTCTTAACTTGATTTCTTCCCTTTCAAATCGATTTTACTGATTAGGAAATTCTTGGGTTGTTTCATTTGTTTAAATCCTAAATTTTTTACTTTCTGGGACTCTATCATTGGAATCCAGGAATAGATTTTTAGTTTCAATTTTTTGGGAACACAAAAAATGGGGCTACGATGCCTTATCCTTTATAAGTTTCTGAATTGGTGAAATAATGAATCGTTGTAAAGATTGCAACCCCTTTCGTTATGGAGTCTTAGTCGCTACCTTCTATAAATTTAGTCAAAGATCTCATAATTTGAATGTCGTCGATTAGAGCTTAAACTATTGACGAATTTACCTGTTCACTACCACTTCAAATGAAAAACCTTGTGGTTACTTTTAATGTCTAGTCATTTCTTCCTTAGATACTTCAAAGTTCCTCCCGATGGTGCGAATTGTTCCAAAGAATATTCCCCATTCGTTGACTTGCACACATACTTGGATTGTGTTGTGCGCTGAATCAAGGGTTGGAATAGATTCTAAAACCCTAGTGGTTGGGAGATTGAGTGTTAACCGTCACCTAGGTTCAGTTCCTTTAAGTGACTTGTTGATTATTTTTAAGGAAGTTTATTGAAGTGAATTATGTGAAATTATGGCCTAAACCTAAATGTAAAAATGCCCTCCATTTAAAGAATAGTTCACCTTTAAACCTTGCTTATTATAACCCAAAAGACTACATGTCAATCTTATTAATATGGTATGGGATGATTTTGATATCCTTGTAGTGATTTTTAATGGATATGTAAAGTAGCATTAGAATATTGATATTGCTTAATAAGATTTGATCTTCTTTAGTTATTTATATATTGCTTAATAAGATTTAGTCTTCCTTAAATTCTTATAAAGGATATTTAAGCTCTAAATCCAATTGTATATAAGGAGAATAAAAAATTTGGTTAAGTTAATGATGATGATGATGATTAACGTCCACTAAGACCGAATTGGTCTATCAGGCCTTAAGAGGGTAAGTGATTACTTGTGATTCTTTAGAATTTTATTTCTGTGCTCGAAAAGCATTAAGAGAAGCTTTCCAAGATCACCATACTTTCGTTGATTTAAGAGGTTAGGAAGGTTGGTAGTGTGATAAATATTTTGAAAATGAGATCTAATATGGGTATAGGTTGGACAATATAAGAGAGAGTTCTTTTCATCTTCAACATTCTTAGTGTCACAAAGGTGACACACTCTTTCATCCCACGAAGTTTTAGGAATTGATCAATGCCCAATTTCACTATGGAGCTTGTGAGAATTTGTTCTTATCTTAGCAATGCTTATTTTTTTCTTTACACTTGGAAAAATAGATAGATAATTTTGATATTCTAGATTAGGGTTGATTACATATTTATAATACCTTAATTTAATTTTTTCCTCTAACTCTTTATCACACCACATTTTCTCCTTAAATTTTGATTTGACATTTATTTTAATAGTATCTTTATCCTGCAAAATGGTTTCTTCCATGATTCCCAAATAGTTTAGCCAAGACCGAGCGTCTTTATGCCATCCTCACTTCAGTCGATGGTGGTTATGACTTAATTTTGAAGCAATTTTAGGTAGCCTCTTGTCTTCCATGTTGTTTAACTTGTCCTTATACATTAGGTATCTAGTCATAGCCATGCTCTCAATGGGGGAGAGGCTTGTTTCTAAGAGGAGGATGGGATAGGGCGTATTTCCTTTAATTTTGAGATTATAGGTTATAAAATTCTTTTGTATTTTCTCTATATTTCTCTAGGATTCACGAGAGATACTACAACCCTAGACTTCACATCCATAAAGAATAACATGTGTAACAAGAGTCTCAAAGAGGAGTTTCTTCTTATCCCAACTCCAAAGATCAACTGATTTACAATTGTTTTCAAGCCCATAATAAGCTTTCCATCCCCCAATAATCCTTTTCTCAATGCTATAATTCCAATTGAGCTTGTGGTGAATATTACTTCCAATTGAGCTTGTGGTGAATATTAATTCCAATATATTTGTATGAATTCACTTCCTCCAAGTTGTTGTTTTCATATACAAAGGTATCATAAGGGATCTTATTGTATTTAATAATCATGACCTTAGTCTTATCAATAGTAACAATCATACCCATATTGGAGCAAAAATCCTTGAGGATTCTTAGTTGGTTATCAAGATCATTGGGACTCCTTTCCATAAGAACGATATCATTAGCATAAAGAAGAAGGTTGATGACTATACCAGTGAGAGTAGGGCCAACACAACCTTCTTTTTCCAACCATTCTTCTAGCTTGTCAATGTATATGCCAAAAAGGGCAGGGGACAAGGGACAACCTTGTTTGACTCTGATATTGTAGTTAATCTCTTTTGACCGGCCCTCAATGTTTTTAAACTTAGCAATAACTTTCTCATACATCCTTATTGCAACAACCCTCAAATCGAGAGGCACTTTTATCTCTTCCAACCTATTCCAAATGTTTTTCCTAGGAACCATGTCAAAATCTTTTCTAAAGTCAACAAAACAACAAAAAAGATTGGTTTTATTATTGTGGAACTCCTCTGCAATGATCCTAAAGGTAACAAGATGGTCCATAGTTGAATGATATCTCCTAAACCTGGCCTGGCCTTTATCTCTTTTACCGTGACTTTCTAGCCAAAGGCTAATCTTCTTTTCCAAAATAATTCCATAAATCTTGGCTAAAATCAGGCCAATCATAATGGTCCTATAATTAGAGGGAATGTTTCTATCCCCATTTTTAAAAATAGGAACAATGAGGCTTTGCTTCCAGGGTTTAGGGAAGCCTTGCTTGACTGATAAATTGAAGATCATGTGTATGTGAGGGATAAGAATTGGCCCTCCATTTTAAAAATTTCAGCTTGGTAGCCTTCAATGTCCTTAGCTTTCCCATTTGCAAGCCGCTTAACCCCGAACTCTATGTCATATAAAGAAAAAACTTCTTCCTTTGTAGGGATAATAGGAATGTTGTCCATGGCATTAGGTAACTTGTAAGGAATTTTAAGGTAGGAATTCCAGTCCCTCAAGGGAATCCTATTATTTTCTTTAGTATTGCATTTTAGAATTTGGCTCCAGAACTTCCTAGGATCCAACTTGTATAGTTGTGAAAGTTGCTCTTGCCATTTATTGATATAGTATCTTTTTTTCCTTTTAATTAGGGCTTTGTATGTATTGATCTTATCGAGTTTTAAGGACTCATTAGAAGCATCCCTAATGGATTTCCTAGAAATTTTACATTCTTTATCATACCAAGGGTTGGTCGTTCTATTATTCTTTTTATAGGACACCTCGAAAGAGAACTTGTTAATAGAAGTGGAAAGGTAGTTGTAAAATTATGATAGAGTTCTTCAATGTTGTCCTTATAAGTTAGGAGGTTTAATTTACTATTTAAATCCTTTAAGAAAATGTCAACTTTACTTTTGTCAAAGTGCAAATTCCTTTTATTATCAGAATTCTCTTCAATGGTGCTCCTATGCATGGAAAATTTTAGAGTTAGGGTTAAAGGTTTATGATCAAAGTTAGGCTCATGGTCATTTAAAAGGTAAAAAGTTGCTATTTGGTTGGAAACGACGATATCAGATATCACATAATCTACAACACTATTACCTAGCCCATGAATACAAGTCATTTAGTTGGAGTTTGGCCACGTCATTACTCCATTGCAAATGATTAGGTCTTGAGAGCTGCAGAGCTCGACCAACGCAGTACCAAACAATTCTCAATTAGGTCTTCAGGGCTTATTTTGTAGCTATTAGATAAAAAAAGGTCCTCATCTAGACATAAGGATTATGGTTGGAGTCATTACTTAAAAGAGTAGCTTGTTTAGTTGTAGTCCTAGCATTAAAGTCTCCTAGCAGGAGGATATTACCTTCATTTTTCAAATTATAAATATCTTGTTCTAAATTATTATAGGGAAATTTTTTATCTAGATTATTTTTCTTATAAAAAGTAAAATTAATA
This sequence comes from Picea engelmannii, assembly GCA_009831015.1. Classification (NCBI taxonomy): domain Eukaryota; kingdom Viridiplantae; phylum Streptophyta; class Pinopsida; order Pinales; family Pinaceae; genus Picea; species Picea engelmannii. The sequence goes on from ML780921.1 coordinate 2,113,171, forward strand.
GGTGCAAAATAACAAATTGCTATATACATCTTCTTAGCATTGGTGTCTGAAATTTCTATCCAAATGTATTGATTAAGAGGGTCAATCTTATGAAGTTGAATGTGAGGAGAAATGCTCTTTATAATATAACAAGCTATGCCTCCTATCCCTCTACAATGGGATTTTTTTTTCCATGCCGACCACAAGACAAATCCTTCCATGTTAGGGACCTTAGACTCCTCATGCTCCCAAGTTTCAACTAGACAGATAATATCAATATCACTCGGGATCCAACTTATCATAGGACCTTTGTGCCATGGAAAACCACGACAATTCCAAAAAAGGATCCCTAGTGTCCCAAATTCCTATTTATTATTATCCTTCTGGTCTCTACCACTAACAATAGCTTTTTGATTTCTAATTATTGCCCATTTTCCTTCTTTCCTGGCTTCTTTTACCTTTTGAACTTCATTCCTTAATTTAGCTTGGTCTTCGAGAATGGGGTATTCATTTATAAATATTCCTGACCCTTTTAAGCTCAGAGATTTACTAAGTATGCTAATGCTCCATTGGTCTTTGTAATCTCCTAGTGGATTATTGTATGAAGTGCTTACACTAAAACTCACCTTATTTTCTTATATGTCATATTACCTAGTTAAGGTTTTCATGTTACTGTATGGTAAGATGTATATTTATATTAGTTAGTTTCTTTACTGTCAATTCATAATTAGAATGATAAAGGGGATATTTGCTAGAGTAAACAATAAGGGAATGTGGTGGATAATTTGATATTATGTACTTCGTAAATCATACTTTTTAAGGTAAGAATTATCTAATAGATCAACACTTGGTTGCTTAATGGTAGTAGATGATATGTATAGCTTTCTTATCATACTTTCCATATATGATTGATATGATGAGTAGATAATAAAAGTCTTAAGTAATAATGCCAAATGGAATAATGATGATTAGAATTAGATCTCTATCTGATACTAAGATTGTACTTATGCTCATGTGGTTCTTATTATTCTTTATGTAATATCATCGTACTCAATTGCACTTAATTATTGCTTGAAGATTAATTAAGTATACAAAAATATTCTATTGCACCACAAGGAATTAATGGTTAAGTATGGTTGATAAATCTAGTCTTGAATTGCAGTTATGATTGGATTAATGAGAAATAGATACCTCCTTGTTCCTTAGAACAATCACCAGTACTGAGACCTTAAGTGGTCAAAATAAATCGGATGAATCTTGGACTTGAGCGTTTATTATGTGTCCTAGAGGTCCTAACCTTGCAAGATAGGCTGGGCGGGTAGTTTCCTTATGTTATATGGTTGATTGAATACTAGTGATGTTGCTTTCAGTTGACTGTGATGAGATTGATTGTGTAGTTAATAAATTGTTGTGACGCGTTTCACTTTTACTAACGTTTGTTTCAAATAATAAAAATATATATATTTACCTCCTTTTGTACTCACTATTGTTGTCGTAACAGAGGAGTCATTACAAAACAATTGTCCGATCTCTAACATGAAACACTATGGTAGTTATGTAATCTGGTTGAAGATATATACGCATTTAAAAGTAAAAATAATGGATATGAAAGTTGTACCATTTCTTTGTCATTTTCTAAGTTTCCATCCTTTATATGAAAAGTGAATTGCATCCCCACCTTTCTTGCAAGCATGAAAACACCTCTGATTATTCCAATTGGATAAATAGTTTTATTTTATGCAAATTGTTTAATTGTTGTGTCTGGTATGACATTGTATTATTAGCAAACTACGAGAATTGTCTCTATAATACTAAAGTTGTCTAGTGATATAGTACGATAACAATCACCACGATCATAGTTGGATTTTGACATAATTTTAAAATTTGTAATGGATAGTGCATTGCTAAGTAAGATCTTTTGTTCATGTTTTTGAATAAGGTGTGCAAGAAAAATCAAGGTGAATATCATCACGCCTTTCTCATATGTCATGCCAACATGCAAAATTCGATGTGTTCTATTTGTTTTGTCCAAATATGTATTGTATATGTCCATTATGTCTCCAACAGATACTTGTCCATTTTTGCGACTGTTCAAGTCTTCAATGGATACTATATTAGACGTTGTATATCTAGGCCTATACACAAGGAATGCATAAAACAAGTAACACAAGGGATAGTTTATATCTATTTTTTTCATAACCTCAAAATTTAAATGCATTCTATCAGTTACATATTTATATGGATACTTTTTAAGTTGTCTGTATTGTGTATGTTGTTTTCTTTTCTTGTACTTCCTATTATTTCTTGTGAACTGAAAAACAATAATTGTATACGACATTGACATTAGACCCACATCATATAAATACCAACAAGCATATTTATTTTCAAAATGTAATCTAAAGACAATTTATATTCATTTAGCTATGTATTTATTGTTCTTATGTTGTTTGTGATCCTTCACTCTTGATACTTCCTTCACTTGTCCAACTTTTCTCGATTTAAACATTTGAACATTTACTATGTAAAAGGAAAGTATATATAATATATTTTGTTTTTCTTTCATATCAATATACACCCTTCATCTTTCCATTATTTTTTTGTATGGAGATATGTACATAAACTATGCAATAGATATGGGCATATAGTATATTACATAGTGTAGAAATGTTGATTACATGTACATGATGGAATTGCTTGGTGCTATGTCAAGCAAACTTGTAAATGGAGAATAATGATGCATTGTAGAGTTTGTGACATCAAAAAATGTTTATTGATAATCCTTTTATAATTGATATTTTAAAAAACATCAAACACAAAATTATTGTGGACTGGATATGGGATTTCCCAAGGATATATATAGAGAGAGAGAGAAGTTTACCAAAGATATTGTATTAAAATTTTAATCAACATACATGTACATTTTTGTCTCTAATATCATTAGATCCAATGTAGGTGGTGGTTATTAATTGTAATTGCAAAGGAAATGCTACCCAACCCCTTGCCGCAAAAGAATGAATGGTATTTTGCAAGACAAAAAAGATGCGCTTTACAACCAGAAGACATATTTTGCATCAAAATGAAAATAATGGAAGTTTACAATGAGAATTGAGAAATATATGATGTATTTTCTTATCAGAATGAAAATAATGGAAGTTTATAATAAACTATTATTATAAAAATATGAAAGCAAAGGAACATGAGAGGATATTTTATTAATATAAAAGTTATTGAAACATAAACTAAATTTCATTCCTATGATCTTGTATAGATGTGAAATTTAGAACTCCTTTTTGACACTATCATGAATCATGTTATCTTATACAGATCTATGTTTGGAGTTTCATCTAGAAAATCATGGAGGAAATTTGATCAAATCTATATGCATTTGATAATTTAAGCTAGTCTTCCCTTCCTTCATTGAGATGAAGGATATGACTAGATAACACAAGATAATTAACATGAGAGACAAGAGGCTTCTCAAGTTCTCTTCAAACTCTTGTCACTTGAAACCCATGATTAGGCAAGGGAGAACCAACTTGACTCATTGATGCTTTTCAAGTCAAATCTGCAGAAAAGAAAGAATAGTTCAAATTACTTTTCATCTATGCTTGTTTTCATTGGGTAAGTTATGGTTGTGAGCTGACATAGCACATAGAAGCATTGCTTAGTAGATTATAATAAAGATAGGGCCTATAAACATTACCAGACATGATATAATATACATATAGCATAGAAAACATAATACTATGATATGATAATATCCTTGGGACAATGCCACTTATAATGTGATGTGTGTGGCTAACTATTGTCTATATTCATATTTTTTAAATTTATAAAAGGTATGATAAATGGGTTTTGTTTATGGCCAATTTTATCCAGGAATTCATTTTCAATGGTTAGTGAGATAAATCCTAAAGTAGTATTTTACATATGTATGTATTAGTATTGAGTGACTAACATAAATGCTTAACATGATTTATAGCATGGAATGACTTAGTAAGGACTTCAACAAACTTCCAAATCATCAAATTTGATAGTCACTGCCTTTGTACCTGATCCAAACATGAAACTGTTGTCGATACCCTATAGATTCATTTGGGTCATACACGTTTACTAGCACTAAAATAATGCCAATAACATTTTTAAGAACTTGTTATTGTTTAATTTCATTTATTCAATTATTTAAATCATAACAATCTAAAAAGCTAAAAAATCCTAGTTCTCTTTTGAAAGGAATTTTATTATTGAGTCTAAAGGACAATACATTTGAAAAAGTTATCAACATGAAAACATCCTATAACTAGTGTATATATTAGCTATTGAATTGTCTCAATGCTAGGGAAAACAATCACATATAAGGTGTTTAGGGACACTGAAAGTACAAAGAGAAGATGACAATAGACAAAGGCATTATAAATTTACATATTGACATCACATTTCTTGCTTGTTTATCTTATTGATTAGGGATATTGTTTTTCCTTTCGTACCATTTGGATAATTTTAATCTTATTATAAAATCAATGTATAGTTCCAAGATATTGTATTTGCTCAGGAAGAATGAAGTCAAATGCTACCCAAATATTGAAGAACAAACATGCAGAAGAGGAGATGGGAATTTTTTTGGTGAGAAGATTATGTTTCATATATCAAATGCATGATAGTTCTTAGCTTCAAATAAGGATACTAGTGATGCAAATGAATCTGTATAAGGTAGTTACAAAACATGTAGTTTACAAGAAAATGATGGATGTTATCTAGCCATGGAAACAATTTCACTAAAGGTTTGGTCTTAAACATGTCACTCTTGTTTTCATTTGAAGACATTGTTGCCTTATAGTCAATGCAATCAACTCTTTTTTCTCATTTCTATTGTTTGTTCATAGGATGATTGGGACAAAACTTATTATAACTTAAAGAAAAAATAATTTTATTGCTAGTAATATGCAAAGAGTTATACCCATTTAAAATTTCACTCCTCGTTAGTTATCTAATTGAGATGGATGAAATATCTATGAAATCACAGATTACGATTTGGGAATCTAGGTTAATGGTATAACTCCAATTAATTTAAGATTTAAGTAATTATGTGTTGCAATCCAAACTAGGGAAGGAATGCTTGAAAAGAGGGCTATGTTATGGAATTGTTGGCAGAGTGTTTCCCTTGTTATTGCTTCGAGAGAAGCAATGTCCTAATTAATATATGTAATCATTTTTTCCTATGTTGTAGTTGTTGGACAACTGAGAGGGGGGGTGAATCAGTTGTTACCATGATTAAACAATTATGATTATTTTAAATGCTTTACAAATCACTCAATGAAAATCACAATAATGCAAGGAGGTAAGAAATAGAATATTCAACATCAATCACACACATGAAATATACAGAGATAGATATTTCCTGAGGAAACCCATAAAGGGAATGATGCAGGAGCATCGTTGGCAAGCACAAAGAGGCGGGACCACTCAACACATGAGAGTTCTCCCGAAACTTCAACGTGGGCAGTCACAACTAATTTCGGGATCCGCCTCCACTCAACGCCGAAATTCACCTTTGGAGGCACGCTTGAACCAGTGCCGAAAATTACCCTTTGAAGCAAGTTTTTAAATTGTAAACGGAGCAGGAGTTTCCACTTCGGCTCTGGAATGCGACTGAACTAAGATAACGTAGGATGAAGTTTAGAGTAGGTATGTAGCCAAGGGAAACCCTATAAAAATTTTGAGTTATGTAGAAGTTTGGACACTCAGTTGGAGAGAGGAGCGGAAATACAGAGAAAAACTAGCTATAAGAGAGAACTGTGAGTTAGCAGGAGATCTCAATCTTTTGAGTGATTGTAATTTTGAATGTATTGTGTAGCCAGTGGGCACTTGTGAATATAACAGAATGGAAAATTGACCTAAATGCGTGGTGTTTGGACTGTGTGCATTTTCCTGTTATTTTCTGTTTTCATGAACAAGTGGATGGAACTGTGAATTTTCCCAGTTTCAATTGTTTCTCTTCATAGGAAGCTCTGCAAGGTGTGCATCGAGCCAGAGAGGAACACTGTGGGTCCGAGTTATCGAAATCCCTCAGATGTAAGGAGTGCATGGGAGATCGGAGTCTGAACTAGACAAAGCTTAGGAGGAATAACACTTTGGAAGTGTTATTGAGATCCACAAACTCATTCCCTGGAAGAGGTGAAGACTGAGTCTTCGAAGACTTAGAAATTTTTCTAAGTCTGAAGCGATTAAAATCTCAGGAGGAAGAACGTCGTCGAGCATTGGATCATGGTGAAAAATCCCGCGGACCGTCCAATTTGAGAAAGGAGCGCAGACTTTAACACTGTGTAGATCCAGGAGGGGAGATCCCAGAGACCTAGATGGATGGTGGAGAGTCCTCGAGGAGAAATGATGAAACCTTACAAGCCGTTGGATTAGGTGGAGCTGCGAGGAGGTTAGTGGTGAGGGCTTCTTAACACCCGAAGCTCGGGAGGAGTAGTGACCGTTGATCACAAGCACATCTGGACCGTTGGTCCATTTCGGGATTTCGGGTACCGCGAGTTGGAAAGACATAGACTCTTGTCTTTCCGAATCCCGAACCACAAAATTGCAAAGTCGCAATTCGACTAGAACCGTTGATCCCATGGATCGTTGTGAGCCGTTGACTGAACGCCAGGATATTTCATCATTTTGGCGTTTCGGCAACCGAGGGCTCGAAGAGTGAAGGGACGGGATGCTTGACTTGTGAAGTCCCGGTCCCTGGTATTTCGACATTTTGGGTTTCAGGAGTTGAAGAGTCAAGGAACTTGCATCAGGATCCACAAAGTCACGGAATCCAAAATTCCTTTTCGGTAAAAGTCCCGATCAACCCTTTTGGCATTTCGACATTTCGGCCACCGGGGGTTCCAAGGGGCAGAGATATCCCTTGTAACCGGATTTCCCGAAATCGTGAAACCCAAAATCGCGATTCACAAAAACCAGAGGATAAGGTGCTGGGAAATTTCAACTTTTCGGCAACCAGAGACTCCAAGGAACAAGGATACTCCTTGTGTCCTGATTTCGCGAAACGCGAAATCCCGAAGGAACAAGCGCCGGGACATTTTGGCATTTCAGCTACCGGAGGTTCGAAGGACAAAGGAATGGGACGCTTGACTTGTGAAGTCTCGGTCCCCGATAAGCACCCTTTTTGGTTTGGCGTAAGGTCACGACCCTTGGTCATGTGCTGTGGGAGCTCACGCTTCGTGCTTGGAAAAGCCAACTGAGCATTGGTGAAGGGACATGTGTGTTTGTTCGAAGGGTTCTAGTTCGGGACCGGAAGAGCCATTTCATCTCCGGAACCAGAAGATCCTGATCGGGAGGTCTCGTAGCCCTCAGGAGGGATAGGGGGTCTGCATCAGGTGGTATCAGAGCCTCGTTTTTTCATTTGTAGACTTCAGGCGAAGGAGGAAAAGAAGGAGACAGAGAACTCAGAGATGTTCTCTATGTGTGACAGATAGTTGGCATAATGCTGCCAAGAAGATGAGAGCCGCCTATAGCCAACCGTGCTGTAGAGAGGGAGATGCGAGAGCTTCACGCCCGATTGGAAACAATGGAAGAAACATAGAGAAGAGCACTTGATGTTGGGGATGTCAGTGATGCAGAAAGTGAAGAGGTTGAGGTTGAAGAAGCTACAGGAGAGGATGATGCAGAAGAACATTTGTTGAGAGCAGTTTCCAGATTGGGAGGTAGAGCTAAGATAGAGGTCCCCATGTATGAGGGAAATCTGGATGTTGAAGAACTATTGAACTAGATAAGGTCCATGGACAAACACTTCGACTATGAAGATGTCAATGAGGAGAAGAAGTTGAAGCAGGAAGTCACCCATCTAAAAGGGCATGCAGCATTGTGGTGGGACGAACTGTAGGCTGAGAGGAGAAGTAAAGGAAAAAAGAGGATAAAGAGTTGGGACAGGATGGTAGCCAAACTGAAGGCTAAGTTCATACCCAAAGACTACCAGATCAATCTGTTCAGGAAGCTACAAAACCTGAGACAGAAAGGGATGATAGTCAAGGAGTACATCGAGGAGTTCTACCGGCTGAACACCAGAACTGGACAATGGGAGAGAGACGAAGAAAGAGTCACCAGATATATAAATGGCTTGAGATATGAAATCTAGGATGAACTTAGCATGCTGTCAGTGAGGACTGTGGAAGATGCTTCTTAGTTTGTGCTGAAGGCAGAGGAGAAGCTGGCCAGAAAATAGAACCAGCGAGGAAGAGGTAAAGGCTCGATCCCAAGAAAAAGCAAGGGATTTAACTGTGACATAGCACATCAGTCTAAGGACGAGGCTGAGAAACCACACAATCACTTGGAACGAGGAGGAAGTTCACAAGGAAGACAAAGTGGTGGAAGAAACTCTTCTAGAGGAAGAGGCAGAGGAGGAGTAAGGTGCTATAATTGTGGAAAGATAGGGCACATGTCTTGGGAATGTCCCGAGAAGAAGAAGGAAGGATGAGAAGCTCACATTTCAGAAGCACAACGAATATATGTTGAGGCAGAGGGAGCAGAGGATGGAGCATCCCTGATGTTGAGAAAATTTCTCTTAAAACCAGAGGCAGAAATTGAAAATCCAATGCAGAGAAACAGTCTCTTCAGGACAACTTGCAAGACTAAGGATAAAGTGTGCAAGGTGATCATTGACAGTGGGAGTACTGACAACCTAGTATCCACAGAGATGGTGAAGAAATTGGAGCTGAAGACAACTGCACATCTAAGGCCATACAAAGTCTCATGGATGGAAAAAGGACACCAGGTAACGATCGCTAAACAATGCCTGGTTGAAATTAAAATAGGAGGATATAGAGATGAAATCCTATGTGATGTAATTCCCATGGATGTATGCCATATTCTGTTGGGAAGACCATGGCAGTTTGACATAAATGTCATTCACGATGGAAGGAAGAATACATATACATTGGAGAAGAATGGTAGGACACATATGTTGTTGCCAATGGAGGAGAAGAGAGAGAAAGAGGAAGCCAGCACAAGAATACTTCTCATGAGTGGGAAGGAACTCCTGAAAGAAGTCAAGGAAGAATAAGAGATGTAGTTCACTTTGGTGAGGAAGCCTAGATTCATCCTTATGAGTACATCAATGGATGATTTACCTGAATAACTTCAAGAGATGTTGGATAATTTCACTGATATAGTGGTGGATGAGCTGCCAAACTCATTGCCACCCATTAGGAGTATCAGTCATCATATCGACTTGATACCAGGAGAAATCCTTCCTAACAAGGCAACGTACAGATTAATACCTCGAGAAAATGAGGAGGTGAAGAACCAAGTCCAAGAATTGCTGGATAAGGGTTTGATCAGAGAAAGCTTGAGCCCATGTGCAGTACCAACTGTGTTAAGCCCAAAGAAAGATGGAGGATGGAGAATGTGCATAGACTCGAGAGCCATCAACAAGATCACCATCAGGTACAGATTTACTTTACCAAGAATGGATGATTTAATGGATTTCTTAAGTGGAGAAAATTTCTTTTCTAAGATAGATCTGAAAAGTGGATATCACCATATCAGGATGAGAGAAGGTGATGAATGGAAAACAACCTTTAAGACAAATGAAGGTCTGTATGAGTGGCTAGTTATGCCATTTGACTAGACGAATGCCCCGAGTACTTTGATGAGGTTGATGAATGAAATTATGAAGGATTTCATTGGCAAGTTCGTGGTTGTATATATGGACGATATACTGATCTTTATCAAGACTAAAGAGGAGCATTTGAGGCACCTAACGCTAGTAATGAGGAGGCTACAGTAGGAGAAGTTGCTGATCAATTTGAAGAAGTCCTCTTTTATGAAGACAAAACTCATTTATTTGGGTTTCGTGATCTCTTCGAATGAACTGAAGATGGATCCAAAGAAGGTGAAAGTGATCAAAGAATGGCCGTCACCAAGGAGCATGTTCAAGGTAAGGAACTTTCATGGTTTAGCAAGTTTTTATAGAAAGTTCATTAGAGACTTCAGTGGGATTTGTGCACCCATGATGGATACAGTAAATAAGCGACACACATCTTTTAAATGGACAGAGGAGGCCTAAAAGAGGTTCAATATACTAAAGGAGAAGATAACGGGATGACCGATTCTGGTCTTGCCGAATTTTGAAAAGACATTTCAGGTAAGATGTGACGCAAGTGGAGTTGCAATAGGAGCAGTTCTGAGTCAGGACAATTGACCTGTTGCCTATTTCAGTGAGAACCTGAATGAGACTAAGAAGAAATACTCCACATATGAAAAGGAGTTCTATGCCATAATTCAAGCATTGAAGAAATGGAGACATTATCTTGCCCCGTAAGAATTTGTCTTGTATAGCGATAACCAAGCTTTACAATTCATAACTAGACAACAAAAACTGAATCAAAGGCATGCAAAATGAGTTGAATTTATGCAAAATTTTACTTTTTTCATAAAACATATTGCTGGGAATGCTAACAAAGTTGTTGATGCATTAAGTAGGAGATGTTTAATTCTACAGGAATTCTAGGTGAAGACCTTGGGGTTTGAACACCTTAGGGATATGTATTGTGATGATACGGATTTCAAGGAGGCCTAGGAAGCATGTAAAAGCCCTGTACTGAGAGATAGAAGTCAGTGGACAGAGTATATGGTTCATGAAGGATTGTTGTTCAGAGGAAATCAATTGTGCATACCAAGATGCTCAATGAGGGACAATCTTCTAAAGGAGAATCATAGTGGAGGATTGGCTGGACATTTCAGCCACGATAAAATGTTTGCACAGTTGAGCAGTTCATACTATTGGCCAGGTATGAGAACAAAGGTGATAAATTTTGTGAACAAATGTAGGATCTGCCAACATGCAAAGGGGAAAAGACAGAACACTGGATTGTATCAACCATTGCCAATACCAGAGAGGCCTTGGGATGCAATAAGCATGGATTTCGTGTTGGGATTGCCAAGAACAAAAAATGGATTCGATTCCATATTTGTGGTGGTGGATAGGTTTTCAAAGATGGCACATTTCATCCCATGCTAGAAGACCAGTGATGCAACACATGTTGCAAATATGTTTTTCAGAGAAGTTGTGAGACTTCACGGTCTACCCAGGAGCATTGTCTCAGACAGAGACACAAAATTTGTTGGTCACTTTTGGAGGAAGTTGTGGAAGAAGATGGGGATAGATTTGTCCTTCATCTCAGCCTATCACCCTCAGACATATGGGTAGACTGAGGTGGTAAATAGAATTTTGGGGAACTTATTGAGAAGCCTGGTTACTGAACACCATAACCAGTGGGATCAGATTCTGCCACAAGCAGAATTTTCATATAATGACTCACCAAATAGGAGCACTGGAAGGAGCCCATTCCAAATACTATATGGAATGAAACCCAGGGGAGTGTATGAGTTGAGAGACTTGGAACAAGGTGAGATCAGGAGCACTGGAGCAGAGGATTTTGCTGCAAAGATGGAGCGACTCCATAGTCAGATCAAAGGGCAGTTGGAGAGTTCTAATCAGAAATACAAGCACAGAGCTGATCAACATTGCAGGGAACTTCAATTTGAAGTGGGAGATAATGTTTTAGCACATATCAGGAAGGAAAGGTTCCCTAGGGGAACATACAACAAATTGAAGATGAAAAAGATAGGACCCTGTAAGATCTTGAGGAAGTTTGATGCAAACGCCTATGAGATTGAGCTTCTAGATGGTGTGGGAATTTCACCCATATTCAATGTCTCAGACCTGTACCCTTACAGGAAAGATGATGCAGAAGGCTCAGAAGATCAAGGAAAGATTCAGTGGGAGAAGCAGATGCCTGTGGCAGAGAAGCTACAGATGGAGAAAATTGTTGATCAGAGGATTGGCAAGAAGACTAGGAGGAAGACTTATTTTGAGTATCTGGTCAAATGGAAGGGACACCCAATCGAAGATGCCAGTTGGGAAAATGAAGATGCTATCGAGAAGCAGGGAAGGCCAGTAGAGGAGCTCATGGACAGGAGTCCATGAATTTTTGTCAAGGGGAGTATGATGCAGGAGCATCGTTGGCAAGCGTAAAGAGGCGAGACCACTCAACACGTGAGAGTTCTCCCAGAACTTCAACGTGGGAAGTCACAACTGATTTTTGGATCCACCTCCACTCAGCGCTGAAATTCACCTTTGGAGGCGCGCTTGAACCGGTGTCGAAAATTACCCTTTGAAGCAAGTTTTGAAATTGTAAATGGAGCAGGAGTTTCCACTTCGGCTCTGGAATGCGACCGAACTAAGATAACGTAGGATGAAGTTTAGAGTAGGCATGTAGTGAGGGGAAACCCTAGAAACATTTTGATTTATGTAGAAGTTTGGACACTTAGTTAGAGAGAGGAGCGACAATACAGAGAGAAACTAGTTGTAAGAGAGAACTACGAGTTAGCAGGAGATCTCAATCTTTTGAGTGATTGTAATTTTGAATGTATTGTGTAGCCAGTGGGCACTTGTGAATATGACAGAATGGAAAATTGACCAAAATGTGTGGTGTTTGGACTGTGTGCATTTTCCTGTTATTTTCTATTTTCATGAACAAGTGGATGGAACTATGAATTTTCCCAGTTTCAATTGTTTCTCTTCATAGGAAGCTCTGCAAGGTGTGCATCGAGCCAGAGAGGAACATTGTGGATCTGAGTTATCGAAACTCCTCAGATGCAAGGAGTGTGCAGGAGATCGAAGTCTGAACCAGACAAATCTCAGAAGGAATAACGCTTCGGAAGTGTTATTGAGATCAAAGGAACTCATTCCTTGGAAGAGGTGAAGACCGAGTCTTTGAAGACTTAGAAAAATTTCTAAGTCTAAAGTGAGTAAAAGATCAGGAGGAAGAACGCTGTCGAGTGTTGGAGCGTGGTAGAAAATCCCATGGACCGTCCTATTTGAGAAAGGAGCGCAGACTTTAATGCTGCGTAGATCCAGGAGGGGAGATCCCGGAGACCTGGACGGATGGTGGAGAGTCCTCGAGGAGAAATACCGAAACCCCACAGGTTGTTGGATCAGGTGGATCAGGTGGAGCTGCGAGGAGGTTAGTGGTGAGGGTTTCTTGACACCTGAATCTCGGGAGGAGTAGTGACCATTGATCACAAGTAGATCTGGACCGTTGGTCCATTTCAGGATTTCGGGTACCGCGTGTTGGAAAGACAGAGACTCTTGTCTTTCAAAATCCCAAACTGTGAAATCCCAAAGTCGCGATTCGACTGGAACTATTGATCCCAGGGATCATTGTAAGCCGTTAACCGAACACCAGGATATTTCGGCATTTTGACATTTCAGAAACCGGGGGCTCGAAGAGTGAAGGGGTGAGACGCTTGACTTGTGAAGTCCCGGTCCCCGATATTTCGGCATTTCAGGTTTCGGGAGTTGAAGAGTCAAGAAACTTGCATTAGGATCCGCGAAGTCACGGAATCCGAAATTCCTTTTCGATAAAAGTCCCGATTAGCCCTTTCGACATTTCGGCATTTCGACCACCGGGGGTTCCAAGGGGCAGAGATATCCCTTGTAACCAGATTTCTTGAAATCGCGAAATCTGAAGTCGTGATTCACAAAAACCCGGAGGATAAGGTGATGGGACATTTCGAATTTTTGACGACCGAAGACTCCAAGGAATAAGGATACTGCTTGTGTCCTGATTTCACGAAACGCAAAATCCCGAAGGAACAAGCACAGGGACATTTCGTCATTTCGGCTACTAGAGGTTCGAAGGACAAAGGAATGGGACGCTTGACTTATGAAGTCCCAGTCCCCGATAAGATCCCTTTTCGGTTTGGCGCAAGGTCACGACCCTTGGTTGTGTGTTGTGGGAGCTCACGCTTGGCGCTTGGAAAAGCCAACTCAGCATTGGTGAAGGGACCTGTGTGTTCATTCAAAGGGTTCCAGTTCGGGACCAGAAGATCCATTTCATCTTTGGAACCAGAAGATCCTGACCGAGAGGTCACGCAACCCTCAGGAGGGATAGGGGGTCTGCATCAGGGAAAAACCTCTTCTTCTTGATATGATAAGTAATCTTTATTTTCTGTACATTATCATTCTTATGGGGACCAAATCATTGTGAGGATACCACCTCTGTTATGCAATATGCAACTTGTTGAGAGCACCAACTCTCTGGTTTCTCTAGCACCCACTAGAAGGAATCACCAACTCCCTGGTTTCTCTAGCACCCACTCGAAGGAAGAAACAACTCCCTGGTTTCTCTAGCACCAACTAGAAGGAAGAACCAAATCCCCAAGTGTTCCATCACCAACTGGATGGAAGCACCAACTTCCAGTCACACAGGCACCAACCTATATAACAGAGAACAATAGTTCTCCCTTGCACCACCCTGCCACCTTGATTTTTCTGGTTGCAGCCAGATGGAAGCTACAACTCCCTGTGTTCAAGAACCCACTTGAAACTCTAAGGACACCAGTCCTCCCTATCACCTCCCTACCACCCTGAAATATAAATATTTTCCTTTTCCAACTTTATCACAGTGATACAACATTTATCTATGTCTTACAAGTCTCATCACTAATCTGCTACACTGCTCTTCTCTACCTGCATCAACGTCTCTCTCGTTGTGTCTGCTGCGCTTTCTATTCTTCTCTCATATATGCATTTATGTTCCTTGCTTCTTCTGTGCTTCAACTCCTACACACCACATGCTTCTGCCCGCATCAATCACACTCAACAACAACCACCATCTCTTCTCTGTTCTGCATTTTTATACTCTTTGTGCACCTTCTGTATGGTTCATGCACAATGCCTCTGCATGCTCTTTACAATGTCACTATTCTTCCCTACAGGTTGTTCACTGCAACTCTTCCTCACTCCTACATAGATCCATAATAGAATCACTTCACTTCTCTGTTCTACATACTTTTCTCTTGTCGAGTCATCTCCTGATCATTATGACAACTCTTCATCTTCTCTGGTGGTTAGCTCCATGTGTTCATCATCACTGGGCGTTATGCTGAGATTCCTTAGCTTCTCTAGAAATTGAGACTCTTCTTATTCTCTTTTGATCATCCTAAGACTGTTCTTCATCAATGGTCGTTATCCTGATATTCTTCGGCTTCTTTGGCAGTTACAGTCTTTGATGCATTTCCATCTATCAATCGTCTCTATGATGAGTCTTCATTCCACTGGAAGTTACCTCAAGACTCTTCAACTTCTCTAGCGATCACCTTCCATCTCCTCGAGTTCTCTGGTAGATGCAATCAGTCATTTTCTGCAGTTACAATCAATCCGTCTCTTAGCAGTTACTGAGAGAACCTTCGAGCGACCACCGACGGTGACCAAACACTTATTCAAAAGGTGCTTCCCGATTTATATCTAGTGAGCATTGGCTCTATTTAATGATATGAACTTGGGCTATGATCTTCATGTGGCCAATAGATTGCAGGTGCATCCAAAGTGGTTTATACCAAGCTTCTTTTCGCCCTGCAATTCACCACGAGCCTCCATGCATCCTTTCTCCAAAAACTGTGGTTTTGATTGCGACATGCTTACAAACAATTAAGGCCCGAGCATGTTCTGGCCCCACAATGGAGGATGACCATCAATATCACGATCTTGACAATGCTCTTGAACGGACGGTTCAGATCTGTCCTCTCGAGTCCATGTACCAGATCTCTCCTTCCTCCATCAACGACTGAGGTTTCCTTCGTGATCCGGGCTCCAGGAGTTTCGAGTCTCAAACCCTATTGATGCTGACTGGATATTTCTCGAATGAAAGATCTTCTGACATCTGTCCTATTCAATTGATGGCTCAGCCTTATTTCCTTTGTCCATGCGTGATCCTTAGTCTCAGTGATCAGATGACACATCTCCCTCCAAACCAACGAACGAGATCAATTTTGCGATCCGGGCTCCGGAAGTTTCAATTCTCAAGTTCACATTTTCCCCCGAAGTCCATGATCCAATGATGCATGTCCCTCTCAGATCAACAGTTGATATCTCCTTCGTGTCTCCATAATTTGGAGATATCAATTCTCAAACTTTCATTCATCCTTTCTTTTCTTTTAAATGGAGTTGACAATCCACTGACGCGTGTCCTCTATAATCCAACGACTATCCTCCACTCCAGGACTTCGGCCTTCGGGACTTCAGGTCTTTGGGAGAGTACTGGTGGTAAAACTCCCGGAGTGACGTAAATCTTGTGTCACTCGATGACGTGTCATGAGCCGAGCAACTACCACGTGTCACTCAGATTTGTGATTTCCACGTACCTAAAATGCCGAATCAACTTGACACTTGTCATTGTCTGATTGCACCATGTGTCCTTGTTGATGTAGTCTTCCATCTGTCCTTGCTAACGTGGTCTGCCATGATCTAATGATCATTGTATGATCTCCAGATCCGACAGTTAACGAAAATTTGCATTCCGGGGATTTCAAATCTCAAACTTTTCCGAGTGTAAAATCCTTGCATCTCTATATCCAAAGTGAATGTTGTTCATTTGATCAGGATCTTGGATCGACAACTCGATCTTTCTGCGATGCGACTTTGCTAGTTTATCCTGTCCTTCCACTCGAAATTGATCTGATGGCTTTGATCAAATCGTGACTTCGCATGTTGGGCGTTTGAACGTGATCCAAACCTAACTCTTCCAACTCCCGATATCTGAAATACTCTATATCAACGGTCCACAGCCCTTTATGATCCAACGGTCTGGATCTTATAGAGACTTCATGTTTCAGGAAGTTGGAGGACTACTCACCTTTGACTTTTCCAGTTCATGAGTCAGTGGAATGCTGATCTCTCGCCATGTGTCCTATGGATCCAACAGTCCAGATCTCATCGTGATTTTGCATTTCATGTAGTTGAAGGATGGCTCTCGACCATTATCCTCTTTGTGGTTATAATGGATCTGACGACTGTTGGTCCTCGACGCTCAGATCCAATGGATCAGATCTGTACTTATCCTCTACATTTCCTCTGGTCACTGGACTCTGATCTAATGGACATCGGGTATTCAGAATTGTTGATCCAACGACCATTGCCACTCCTCGTCCTAATCTTTGGCTTTCTCAAATCTCTAAGTATCAAAGGCCGTGACCTTTGATCCTTCTGCGAGCCTTGATGCATGGGATCTTGTCTGCACATATCATAATGCTATCTCTCCTGAGCTTTGATCTCTACAGTTCTTTCTTGTAAACATGCCATCGTCGCTGCCATTCTTTCCATGCACACTCTTCCTGTAAACCTGCCAACATCATTGTTGTTCTTGCCATCAATGAGAAGCACACTTTGCCTGTAAACATGCCAACAATCTGCCCCTTTGGCATTGATGGAAACCCTGAACGACTGCACTATTCTACTTATATCTCTAACTGTAGCATCCGGGATATCCAACTGTAGCACCCAGACCACTCCTTTTCTCCCCCTTTGACATCAATGTCAAAAAAAACATGCTCCCCCTGAGTTGTTGTAGTACTTGTCAGAGGTATCATATATTCAACCAATATATACTCCCCCTGACAGGATGGACCTTCTTATTTGAGTTCTGCAGAGTATTTGTATATAACTCGCAGTCTTCTCCTTCTGATTCTTGGACCTATTCATCTTTAGCTTCAACTGTGTCCTCTGTAGCAGACTCAATATTGCTCACCTCTCTTACTGGGACTCCTTCATCAACCTTTTCTTGTCATAACTGAATGAATCCCCCTGTCACTCTTCTCTGATCTTCTATTACAACAATTTCATTTCTCTTCCATGATGCCTACAATCTAAGACTTTTATGACCATATTCATAATAGGAAAAAAACATTACAAACACTCTCATACCTGCTTTCCCTTTTTACAAATGAAGGACCTGTGTTAGACTTCTTAGGAGTAATGATTTCTTCCTTGTTGTATCCAAGACCGGATTTGTCATTTGGTGATCTCTAACTATCCAAGATCTCATCCAAGGTCATGGAGTTGTTCATGAACTTGATTTGGGTGTTTGACTTCTCAACCTTCACAACTTCTTCTTTCGGCTTATGACATGATTCTTCTTCTACTTCTTCTTTTCTTACATGGGAGGATTCAATATCAACATCATTATCTGTCCTTATGCCTTTAGCCACCACTTGTCCTGAGTTTACATTTTTCACCTTACAATCTTTGGACGTGAACTCCTCTTCACAGCCTCTGTCACACATTTGACTTGTACTGAGAAAATTATGTTTCAGACCATCTACAAGAAGAACAACCTGAGAATTTCCTTTGCCATTACTTAAACTCACCGTCCCTTTACCCTTGATTTTACCTGGTTCATCATTTTCAAAGATAACATTTCCTATTTTTCTTTTACTTATAGGAAGAAGCTTATCCTTGTCTCCAATCATGTGCTTGGAACATTCACTGTCTATATTCCATGAGTCCTTTTGTTTTTGAGTTGAAAGTATTAGACCACATTTTCACTATCTTTCTTTTTCCATGTGCTGGCCTTTCTAGCTAAGAGCTTTATCCTTGGATCTGCTTTGTAATTCTTCAGATGGAAGTTTGCAACTTTGTGGCCAAAGTTATGACAGTTATAACATTCAAGCTCATTGTTCAGTAGGTCAAAGTGATTGTTGAAGCATTGTCTACTCATTGACTGTTTATTATTTCTTGACCTCCTCAGTTGCATGTCTCTAAACTTAATTTGACAATTTTCAATCTGTGGTTGTTTGTTACTTGGCTATCTCATTCTCTGTCGTGGAAGATATTTATTCCTTGGGTGTCTTGATTGCTCATGTCTAAATCTTAAGGAACAATTTACAGCTTTGTGGCCAAAGTTAGAACAATAGAAACAATATCCATAGAAAAAATATTTGTACCTGGAAAATGGTTGTCTTATTTGAGCAGGTCGATTTCTTCCATGTTGATGATTTCCTTGAGCAGAGGGTGTATTATTTATTTGTTCTACAAATTTAGTTTTGGCAAATTTTTCTTTACTCCTCCTGGGTGGCTGATTATCTTCTTTTGTTTCTGCAGGTTTGTTGTTGTCATTGGTTGTAGATTTGACAAACTTGATGGGTTCTTTGTTGCTTGGCTAACCACTGCTTGATCCCTCTTCATAACCCAAACCCGTTTTCAACTTTGGACTCCTTTGCTAATTCATAATGGTGGCTAATCCTTCTGAGGATTTGATACTTGACAGATTCTAATGATACAAGGCTTGAAACTTCTCCAACTCTTTCCTAGTTTTCACTACTTCTTCTTCCAGAGCTTCACATATTGTCTTGTTTTTTGATAATTTCTATTTCAGAATGTCTTCAATTTTCTTTGCCTCTTCTAATTCCACTTTTAGCAGGGCAAAGTCTTCATCAGGTTTTTTACTGCCTTTCTTGAACTGTATCAACAATTGTTTTTGCTTTCTCTTCTTAAGTATGAGTCTGTCAATCTCTTCCAAAGCGCTGATCAACTCTCCTTCCAAGTCAACCACAACTTCTTCATCATTAGCATCACTTCCTGTGATTTTATTATCATAATCCTCTTTGGCCATAAGCATGAATTCATTTACCTTATCTTCATAGGAAGAGTCATTATCTGTGTCTTCTGAAGAGTCATCATTGTTTACACATAAACTTTTCTTTTACCAAATCTCGTGGGTTTGTACTTCTCTTCTCCTTCAGAGTTTTGGTCCTTCTGCTTGTGTGGAAACTTAGATGCAAAGTGACCTATCTTTCCACAGTTAAAACATTTGAAGGGAAACTTGCCTTGGTACTTTCCTGATCCTTTCTTTAGTCTTCTCACAAATTTTGCTTCAATTTCATCAGCCTCATAATCCTCATTCTTGTCTACTTTAAATGATGCTTCTCTAGTGGTAGATTTATCTTTACTAATCCTCATTTCATAAGTAGTTAGAGTTCCTATGAAAGACATAGTATTAGGATCATTCATTTCTTCTATTGCAGAAACGTTTGGATTGAATCTATTAGGAAGATATCTTAAGATCTTCTGAACTAGTAATATTTCTTCAATCTTCTCACCAAGACCTTTCATGGCATTCACAAGCTCCTCAACTCTTAAGAAAAAATTATTAACTGTCTCATCATCATTCATCTTTAGTTGTTCAAACTGTAATATGTAGGTTTGAAGCTTGCCATCCTTTACCTTCTCATTACCTTCATAGATTTTAATGAGTTTGTCCCACATTGCTTTGGCAGTTTCTAAGTGCATAACTTTTACAAATTCTACTTCTGCAAGCCCACTCAGAATAGAACTCATAGCCTTAGAGTTGAAGCTAAATTCTAGCTTGTCATCCTTGGAAGCTAATACAACCGGCTTTACATAACTAGTCTCTACCACATCCCAGACATCTGCACCTAAATCCATTATGTATGTTCTCATCCTAACTTTCCAGAAGGCAACGTTTTTTCCATTGAACAGAGGGGCCTTATTGGTTTAAGTTCCTTCATGGCTTGACATGTTTAAGATTACTAATATACTTTTAAATAAAAGGAACCGACTCTGATACCAATTGTTGGAAAACTGAGAGGGGGGGGGGTGAATCAATTGTTAACGTGCTTAAACAATTATGATTATTTTAAACTCTTTACAAATCACTCAATGACAATCACAATAATGCAGGGAGGTAAGTAATATAATATTCAACATCAATCACACACATGAAATATACAGAGACATATATTTTCTGAGGAAACCAATAAAGGGAAAAGCCTATTCTTCTTGATATGATAAGTAATATTTAATTTCTGTACATTATCATTCTTATGAGCACCAACTCATTGTGAGGCTACCACCTCTGTTATGCAAGCTGCAACTTGCTGAGAGCACCAACTCTTTGGTTTCTCTAGCACCCACTAGAAGGAAGCACCAACTCCCTGGTTTCTCTAGCACCCACTAGAAGAAAGCATCAACTCCCTAAGTGTTCCAGCACCAACTGGATGGAAGCACCAACTTCCAGTCACACAAGAAATAACCTGTATAAAAAAAGAACAATAGTTCTCCTTTGCACCACCCTACCACCCTGATTTTTCTGGATGCAACCAGATGGAAGCTACAACTCCCTGTTTTCAAGCACCCACTTGAAACTCTGAGGACACTAGTCCTCCCTAGAACCTCCCTACCACCCTGAAATATAAATCTTCTCCTTTTTAAACTTTATCACAATGATACAACATTTATATATGGCTTACCAGTCTCATCACTATTCTGCTACACTACTCTTCTTTGACTGCATCAATGTCTCTCTCCTCGTGTCTGTTGCGCTTTCTGTTCTTCTCTCAGATATTCTTTTCTGTTCCTTTCTTATTCTGGGATTCATCTCCTACACACCACATGCTTCTACCCACATCAATCACACTCAACAACAACCACCATCTCTTCTTTGTTCTGCATTTTTATACTCTCTGTGCACCTTCTGCATGGTTCATGCGCAATGCCCGTTGGGCAATTCAATTGCTTAAATTGCTTTCATTTAATTATCAACCAGGGATGCTCATAATCTTGTGATGATGCCAACAAAATATATGTAGGAGTAGGCATATAACTCTAATCTAAGAAAATTCAATCAAATCCTAACTCTTTCATTCCACTTAATAAGACTTAGTTGTTATAGGAAAGAAAACACTAGCTCCCTTATAGGAGGTCCTCTCATGATGTTTCACAAAACCTATCAACAATCAAGATCATCAAGTAAACACTCATGCATTGAAAATAAATACACTTAAAAGGCTTAGTTGTTGTAGGCATGAAAAAAATAGCTCCCTTACAGGAGGTCTTCTCGTAATGTTTCAAATAACCTATCAACAATCAAGATCATCAAATAATTCTAATAAAACCAATAAAACATATAAACCTATTCAAAGCATTAGAACAAGAATCAAATGCTACTATGATCTATTTAGAGTGAGCTCAATTCTCCCAAGAACAAAGTAACACATAAACTAAAGAATTCTAAATCTAAACTAGAGAATGGAAACTAATGTGAAAATAAAGCTTGATTCTTATTCCATCATAAGTTGGACACAATGCTCCAAGAGTCCTCCCCTTGAAATGGAGGAGGCACTCCTATTTATACAAAAATTTAATATAACTTAGACCCACAAATCTCCTAGATCCACAAATGTCTCATTTGGTTACAACCATGTGCTCACACCTATCAAGTGATATCTCTACAAATCCTTTCACAAATATTTCTTCATGATTAATCTCCATCCAAGATACTTGAGTAGATCTCCAAATCTTCATCAAATCTTCAAAGGGTTGAAGAGGAAATTCGAATTTGAGGCTTGATGGTCAAATTTGACTTGGCTGGAGTCTTCAAATACACCTGTACACATCATGAAACTCATCCCACTTTCATATATAAGTGTAAACATGTCATTTTTCCAATATTTAATCATAAATTCACTCAAAACACTAAAATAGATGCATTGGAAAATAATATGTCTAAAACCCATGTAATCATGAAAATGGTTTAATGTAAGGGTATGGGAAAGCAAAATATGGTTAAAAGTGAAGTGAAAGTGAAAGGTTGGTAAAAAGATGGTACTTTGGCGACCCAACAATGCCTCTACATGCTCTTTACAACGTCACTGTTCTGCCCTATAGGTTGTTCACTACAACTCTTCCTCACTCTTGCATATCTCCATAGTAGAATCACTTCACTTCTTTGTTCTGCATACTTTTCTCTCGTCGAGTCATCTCCTGATCATCATAGAAACTCTTCATCTTCTCTGGTGGTTAGCTCCATGTGTTCATCATCACCGGGCGTTATGCTGAGATTACTTAGATTATCTGGCAATCGAGACTCTTCGTTTTCTATGTTGATCATCCTGAGACTTTTCTTCATCAGTGGCCATTATCTTGAGATTCTTCATCTTCTTTGGCAGTTACATTCTTCGACGCATTTCCATCTGTCAATCATCTCTATGATGATTCTTCATTCCACTAGCAGTTACCTCAAGAATCTTCATATTCTCTGGCGATCACCCTCCAGCTCCTCGAGTTCTCTGGTAGATGAAATCAGTCATTTTCTACAATTACAATCAGTCCGTCTCTTAGTAGTTACTGAGAGAACCTCTGCGCGACCACTGATGGTGACCAAGCGCTTATTCAAAAGGCGCTTCCCGATTTCTGTCTAGTGAGCACTGGCTCCATTTCACGATATGAACTTGGGCTATGAGATTCATGTGACCAAGCAATTGTGGGCACGTCCAAGGTGGTTTAGACCAAACTTCCTTTAACCCCGCAATTCACCATGAGCCTCCACGTGTCCTTTCTCCAAAAACCATGGTTTCGATTGCAGCTTACTTACGAAAGATTAAGGCCCAAGCATGTTCTGGCCCCACAATGGAGCATGACCATCGATCTCACGATATTGACGGTGCTCTTGAACGGATGGTTCAGATCTGTCCTCTTGAGTCCATAGACCAGATATCTCCTTCCTCCATCAATGAATGAGGTTTCCTTCATGATCCGAGCTCTGGGAGTTTCAAGTCTCAAACCCTGTTGATGCTGACTAGATATATTTCGGAATGGAAGATCTGCTGACATATGTCCTCTTCAATTGATGGATCTTCCTTATTTCCTTTGTCCACGCATGATCCTTAGTCTCAGTGATTAGATGACACGTGTCCCTCCAAACCAATGGACGATATCGATTTCGCGATATGGGCTCCGGGAGTTTCAATTCTCAAGTTCTCGTTTTCCCCCAGAGAATTTCACCTGGAGTCCACGATCCAATGACGCATGTCCCTCTTAGATAAATGGTCGATATCTACTTCGTGTCTCTGGAATTCGAAGATATCAATTCTCAAACTCTCGTTCATCCTTCCTTTGATTTTTCTCAGAGTTGACAATCCACTGATGCGTGTCCTCTTTAATACAATGACTATCTACCACTCCAGGACTTTGGCCTTCGGGACTTTGGGTCTTTGGGTGATTACTAGTGGTAAAAATTCTGAAGAAACACTCCCATAGTGACATAAATCTTGCGTCACTCGATGACGTGTCATGATCCGAGTAGCTGCCACATGTCACTCAGATTTGTGATTTCCATGTACCTGAAATGTCAAATCAACTTGACACTTGTCATTGTCTGATTGCACCATGTGACCTTTCTAACGTAGTCTACCACCTATCCTTGCTGACGTGGTCTGCCATGATCTAATGGTCATTTTCTGATCTCCAGATCTGAAGGTTAACGAAACTTCACATTTCGGGGATTTCAAATCTCAAACTTTCCTGAGTGTAAACTCATCGCATCTCTATATCCAAAGTGAATGTTGTTCATTTGATTAGGTTATTGGATCGACGACTTGATATTTATGCAATGCGACTTTGCTATCTTATCTTATCCTTCCACTTGAAATTGATTCGACGACTGTGATCAAATCGCGACTTCACATATCGGGCGTTTGAACGTGATCCAACCCTGACTCTTCCAACTCCCGATATCTGAAATACTCTAGATAAATGGTCCACAACCCTCTATGATCCAATGGTCCTGATATTATCAGGACTTCGCATTTCACGAAGTTGTGGGACTGCTCACCTTTGACTTTTCCAGTTCGCGATTTAGCGAAATGTTGATCTCTCTCCATGTGTCCTCTGGATCTAACGGTTCATATATCATCGCGATTTCACATTTTGCGTAGTTGGAGGATGAATCTCGGCCATTATCCTCTTCATAGTTATACTGGATCCGACAGTTGTTGGTCCTCGACGCTTAGATCCAATGGATCAGATATGTACTTTTCCTCTATGCTTCCTCTAGTCAATGGACTTTGATCTAACGAACATCAGGTATTCAAGATTGGTGATCCAACAACCACTGTCTCTCCTCCTCCTGAGATTTGGCTTTCTCAAATATCTAAGTGTTAAATTCCATGACCTTAGATCCTTCTGCGAGCCTTGATGTATGGGATCTCGTCTACGCATCTCATAACGCTATCTCTCCTGAGCTTTGATCTCTGCAGTTCTTGCCTGTAAACATGCCATCGCCGATGTCGTTCTTTCCATGCACACTCTACCTGTAAATCTGCCAACATCGTTGTTATTCTTGCTATCAATGACAAGCACACTCTGCCTGTAAACATGCAAACAATAGCTAGTATCATATTACAGTTCTGAGATATTAAAACTTTTACCCAATAGTTCGAACTATCAACCATTTCATTATGGTTGCTTTGGACATAAAATGATTTCTACACTCTTGATATATGTTGT
The DNA here is from genome assembly GCA_009831015.1 of Picea engelmannii. Classification (NCBI taxonomy): domain Eukaryota; kingdom Viridiplantae; phylum Streptophyta; class Pinopsida; order Pinales; family Pinaceae; genus Picea; species Picea engelmannii. Next base: position 2,138,291 of record ML780921.1, read on the forward strand.
CCAAATGTTTTTAATAAAGTATATGTTTAATGTCAAGTTCCAGATATCATTGATCTAGTATTAAAAAAGAAAACGTAGTTCCTTCTCTAGTCTTGTCATATGAATGAATAGGTTAAGTAGAAGCTACTTTTGTTAGTTCAAGTTTTCCATTTCTTTTTCATTTTACATTGGAAATTAACCATCTATTATAGTTAGGATATAATAGATTTGAGGCTTATGCATTTGCATTGGTATAGAACTAGTTACATATATGTATATAATTTTTTGAAAATAAGACATTTCCTTGATTATTGTTGTGAACATACCTTTTGGAACATTGTTTTCTTTGATGAGTTCCTTCTTTTGTTTCACTTATTCCATCTTCTCCTTCAGCTAATATGTATTTTCTTTTTACATTGGAAATGGACCAAATGAAATATAGAACAAAATAAAATATACAATATTAACAAAGAATAAATGAGATGCAAAGTAACATAATACAAATGAAATTAGAAATATGTACCTTTTTATTTCTTCTTCCATGTTTTTTTTTTTGTTTGTCTTTTTTTTAGAGTGTTGATAGTTGTTTCGATATATTCTGCATTGAATAAAGTAATTAGTTATGCAAATAAATTTTCGTAAAATGAAATGGAAATTGTTTTTTTAACAATAACTTAATGGTAATATAAAGGACACAATGTTTTTATTCATTACAAAGAAACAATTTACGAATTGGTTCACTTAAACATACATGAAAAATTAAAATTTAATTAAAAAAAGTTTAAAAATTTGAAGGTTTGAACCGGTCAAACCGACGAGTTGAACCGGTCAAACCAATTCCAAACACAATCAAGGTCCCCAAGGGGTGAATCACTCGAACCAACCAAATTCGGTTCCAATTTGGCTAGTTTTTAAAACACTGCTTCCCACTTAAGTGAGTAGTTCAAGCATGTCTTGTTTGGCTCCAAGATCAAGGGAATCTACATATTTCCTAAAAATATCCATCTTGGTTGATAGGTATATAGCCAAATTTGGGATGAAATGTAGTCTTCCCAAATGGACCAGATCAATCACCTCATTGAAGGTTGCTTAACATCATGTTTTCCATAAAACATAAATGTATTATTCTAATCACATCCCAGGATCCAAACCCTCCTTCCTATTGTCAACTAATCCATTTATCACCAAAGGGTTCCCCTTTCCAATGAAGAAGATAAAAAAATATATATAATGCATTTGGAAATAATTCAAGCCCAAAAGGCTTTCACAACTCTATAAATCTACACATGGTTCTTAATAATTTCTGCATTGTGGAAAACCATGAAATGTCCATCAATAAAGACAATATGATGTAATCAATCCTTAAACCACCAAACTATTATGAAAAATCAACCACCCAAGTACTTGAGATTTGAAATAAGTGTGGGACTTCCAAATCCCTTGACATTGCATGGTCTGTCTCTAGGCATAACGTATGAGAACAAACATGAAGTTAATCTAGAGGGACCATCAGGCTACAAGGTAGTTACAATCTAATGTAACCATGAATATAGATGAGACCATCCATAAAATACATATAATAATGCAAGTATTCATGAATATTTGCAACTTGGGGGTTCTTTTGGTTCTATCCAGTTAGCTCTCAAGTAGGTCTTATAAATATTTGTTCTAATAGATATGTTGATATCTCTCTTTGAAAAGAAAGGTGCATCGATGGAGAATTCTAAACGAGGACCAAGTTCCACCTCTCAATGGGAATGAGTATGTGCTCCAATCAATTGAAAAGGGTTATGCTACATTATTATACAAACAACATTGTGAATAAATCCTCATCACAATCGTTAATTTCCTCACCTAGTTAAAGATGAACAATGAGGGAAGATGATGGGTCAATCAAAAAAGGGAAGGGAATTAGTGTTGTCTGACAAGATGAATGGTGAAAGACAATCAGTATTGTGAAATAACCTAACAACTTTAGAGAATCCTTCTTTAGAACCTGAGATAATGGATGGATTGAAATAAGGGAGAAAAAAGGAAAAGAACAACTCTTCAAAATACACGATTACTCTTCCCTCAATGAATACGAGGAAGTGGCTTAAATGAAACCTAGATATAGGTTCATTTGAGGATTTTTCCATCTTTCAGTAAACATTTGAATCAAATAGTATGTATTATTATCAGACTTTTAGTAAAACTAGTTTAAGGGTCAATTCTTGAATATTAGACCCTATATAAAATTTGCATAGTTGTATGCTTACCATACAATCTTGTACATTATTCTATTTTTAAAGATTTTTTTTACTTACCAGAAGAAAAGAATAAGGATGTAAAAAAACATAGGCATGGAACCTCTCATCATCACTCTCCTCCATGCAAATAAACTTGCTTAAAGCATAATGCTATTAATAATCAATTACAATCCTCTAGTAACTAAATGATTGATCAAGGACTATTGTATGTGTAAGCAACATGAAAATTATGATGATCAAGTACACTATAACAATCTAATAGCACACAACAACACAATTATTTAAGTTAAAACATGATTATATTGAAGTGACTTCACTATAAATCTAAATTAGAACCACAATATACAAGAAAGGATGAAATATAGTTAACGAACTTATTTATTTAAATGATGATAAATATTTAACAATACAAACCAAAAAATGATTCCATTCAACATCAATATCGCACCAACTATTGAAAATATTAGTATCAACAAAATATCATCATGGTCATAAACTTGAGCTATTGGAAAAATTGGCAATAAATTGGAAAGCATTAGAAATATAGAATAAGAAAAATATGAAATAAAAATGGGTTTTCACCTTTCATAGGATTTTTTGCATCCATAGAAGATATTTTCAAAAATATCACACAATATACCATTTTGATGAATATATCACAATTTATCACAATATATCATTTAAATCGGTAGTGATAAAAGCATCAATGAATATAGCTAGACACATGTGAGTTATTGGAGGTAGACTTTTGCAATAGATCTAGACAAGTAACGTACTAAAACAATTTGTCTCATAGGAACTGCAAATAAAAGGAATCTTATTTATTTTTTGAATAAAGTGTAGCCCCTATTGAAATCTGTAACACCCGATATTTGACCTTAGGCCGTTAGAACTTTGATTTTACTCATCTTAGTAATTCAATGCTTAGTAACTATTTGGGCTCAGTTAAACTAATATAGACATTTGAGATTTGCATATATAGACCTATTTATGTGTTGCATAATGTTATAGTTACGGTTGTATGTTCATGATGATGATATTTATGTGATATGTTTAAACATGCTAATTTAAATGTGGAATTCATGTATATGGATACTAGTTCACAATTATGATATGAATGTATAACATATGTGAGGCATGGTGTAAATAAGTGTACATTTCTTAATTTAATCTCAATATCAATATGGATTCTCATATGAAAATTTGTTATGTTTGTTCATGGATATGGGTATTAGTGAGCTAACCTATAGATTTATGAGTTATGTACTAGCCAAATGGTTGTCATGCTAAGGTAACTTGGATGTCGTGGACATTAGGACAATAGTGTGTACTATAAGTTTTACTTATGATTTCAAATATTGATATGATCTGTGGTTAGTGTGATTTTGACAGGATGTTGATGCAGGAGCATCACTCCACCTCAACACGTGCCACTCAATTAACTCGCATGGTGCGCATTCAAGAAAGGGAGAAGCACCACCCTCTCATTTTCTCTTGAGAATCAAAAGCATGATCCAGACATTTAATGAGGACAAGCTGGAAGAGCCAAGTTGTGTATTCGCACAAGCTGGAGATAAGGTCGCCATTAAGTGGTTGACGGCAGGAGGGATTTGCATCTGATTTGGAGTAGATTTCCATCATTGTAATTTTCCCATTAGATAGGAATTTTGAATGGTGATTTGACTCCACTAGTTTAGTTTGCGAGGGAAGCTCGTCGAGCCCCTGTTGTATAAATATTTGTAGTGTATGTTCGATAAAAGCTGTTGGAGTTTGATGAAAAATCATTGTAAGCCAATTTAGGGAGGTTGATGAGAGCCGAGACTCAGTTGCAGTCCTAAATCATATTGTAATGAACATTCTACCATTAATAGAAAATGACGGTTTTTCTTGTTATCAATTTCTATGTACTAATGGATGTTGTGTTATGAATGTCATTTAGATGCACTTGAATTGTAGATGAATGTTAGAAATCTCCTGTAGGGATAGAGATACAATTTTCTATCTGCGAGTGTGTTGAATTAAGTCTGGTTATCTCGGCTAAGTGCAAGGAGTGCGTGACAGAGTGAGGAAACTTTGTGAGCCAACGCAAGGAGTGCGTATCTGAACTCAGTGGATGTTAATATTATGGTAGCTACAGGAGGTATTTACCTCCATGTGTAAACCTGACGAGAATAGAAGACTCCGGAAAGAAAGAGAAAACACTAATGAGTTGGCTAATAACCCTAGAAGTCTTGTCAGCTCAAGAAGATAATTTATATTAGGTTATTAGCCTCCAAGAGAAGAAGTCGACCAGAAATAATAATAATATACTGAACATACACATATCCAGAAGGAGAAGTTGGCCCCAACAAATCTGGCAGAACCACTATAAATACAGGGCGCCATTTCTCATTTTGACACATCTCAGAATTGCAGAGAGCAACTGGTGCGCACTGCAGTTCCCAGTTTGGTGCGCATGTGTGGAGGAGAGCTGCAGGTGCAGCTACTACAACAACCAATTTTAGTGTTGGTTTGGACTATCTCTTGGCTAGGGTTTGGACTATCTGATCAACTATTGTTGGTGCACTATCATTGGAGGAAGATGCACTACACCTTGTTTGTCTATCTAGCCTAGGGTTTGCTTCTAGAGTAATTCTCAGTCAAGGTTAAGGTGCTCGGAGGGTGGCTTAGGCCTATGGTTGGGTGACGAGGGTATCGTCAATGGTAAAATGAGAACACAATATTCTATATTCTAACAGGTTATGGGTCCACACCTCCTTCATTCAGTCTAAACGCTAGAAGGAAACATAACCGCTAGCATATTGAGCTCGCTGAGGAACTGCCGCTAGGGTTACTAGTAGAAGCAACTTCCAAGACACTGCTGCTAGGGTTACTAACAAGAGCATTTGCAGAAACCGTAATCCTCTCGTTGAGGCACCTTAAGTGAAGAGATTGACCTAATCTTCGGACAGATCAGTGCTCCCTAGCCTAGCGCATCTCCTGATACTCTCAGCAAGCTAAGACGTGAAGTTTGAATTTCTGGTCGAATCTAGGGTTTGACCAAGTCAAGCAAGCCATGACTTATTATATGAAGTCAGAGAACAAGTTATATGGAGCCTCTAACTTCAGAGCAGGGAAGACAAGGATTGACCTCATCCTTGCCAAGAATAAAGTGCTAGATATTGTGAAACCAGAGTTTGAAGAAGGAAAAGAGAAGGAACCGTAGAACGTTGCAGCTATGGAGAAATTCAAAGATGTTGAAATCAATACCATGAGTATCATAGTGGATTATATAAAATACCACTTGATACCCTACATCTCCCATCTTGACTCATCGAAGAAGATGTACGATGCCCTAACAAATCTCTTCTCAATCAGAAACATTGGACAAGTTATGAGTATGAAGAATGAGCTTCATGACATAAAGATGAATAATGATGACAACATAACATCATATTTTGTGAGGATCTCTCAAGTTAAGAGATCAACTACAAGCTATTGGAGAGCCCATTTCAGAAAATGAATTGGTGAGCATAGTACTCAATGGTCTTCCCAAGACATGGGATGCATTTGCCGCAAGCATGAACACAAGGAAGGAGTATCTGACATTTGAAGAACTTTGGACTTGCTGTGCTCAAGAAGAATCAAGGATCAATGCAAAAGAGAAACCCCAAAAGAAGTACAACGATCAAGCCTTCACAACAAGATTCAAGAACTTCAGGAACAAAAGGAGGTTTGGTTCAAGGAGGAAGCCAAATCAAGAGAAAGACATTTCAGAAGTACAATGCTTCAACTGTCAAAAGTATGGTCACTACAAGAATCATTGTCCCGAGCTAAAGAAAAGGAAGGAGAAACATGAAGCATCAATTTTCGAAGAAAAGGAACCTACAAACAAGACTCAGCAGGATGGAAGAGACTTCTTCTTCTAAAAGGTAACAACACTCTTCTTATTTGTTGTACATATCTTACTTGCATCGTCTCTGTACATATATTGTATATCTATCTCTTGGAAGATAATGTGTTCCAAGAAGAACTATACCTATGGAAGAACAAACAAGATGAAAATGGATATCATTAGATAATACACATGAAAGGATGAAATACAAATCATGTGGAAGCTATTAAGCCGAATCAATCATGAAGAGACTCAGAAGAAGAAAGAAATCGAGAGGAAATTGGAAAAAGACTTATGACGTTTTGTAGAAGACAACAAGACGAAAGCGTGGACTCTGTTAGACAAGAGAGCCAATTATATATTGCAGAAGACAATAAGGATGCAGATGGAAGCATGGACTCTGTTAGACAGAGGGAGCCAATTATATGCACTCTTACATGAAGCAAGGGTTAGGAGGGAGCTAATCCTATGATCCTTTGAAGATGATGAAGTATATATCCATGGTAGTAACCATGAAAGACATTATGTGTTCAATTCAAAAAGTCTTCCTCGAAGAGAAGCCTTAAAGTATCCCTGGTTGTCTATCTAGATCCATGATCCTATGATTAAAGGAAGAAGTGGGATCTGTAGGGCATGGAATCTATAAGAAACTCCTTGGACCCAAGAGCTAAAGAAAAACATGAAGAAGAACATGAAGATTCCAAGAAAGAAAGAGAAATCAGAACAACCAGTCATTGTATCAAGAATCACAAGATTACTAGCCTGATATGAACTCACTAAAAAACAATCAAGTAGAAGAACTGAAAGTCGTGATAAAGAAAAGTGTATGGAAGACTTATGAATGAAAGCATTGCGAGACCTAGAACTAGAGGTTCTCCTAGATGGAGGGAGAAGACTATGATGATTACTTGTTCCAGTAAACCAGACTTATCTCTACACGAGTCATTATATCATCCGCAACATCCATGAGTTGGAATTCTACATCAAATGTATACAAAGAATGTTCTCCAGAGAAATTGAATAAAGAGAAAATGAAGAGAAATCTCAAGACTTTGAGGCATACCAGAAAGAGACCCTTGTATGCAGATAAAAGAAGATAACTTGGTGGAGAACCTCCAGTGCACAACCGAAGCATGGTGAAGATTTCCTATAACATCAATATGACTGCTCAGTAGATCAAATCTCATGATGACAGAAGAAGTGCCACATGGATATGTTCCAGTTTTCCAACAATGATATACTCTATTGTTCAAAGCTACATAAAGCCTTCATAGTGTTCTAGACTAAAGTACATTTGAAATCAAGCATTACATTATCCATGATGAAGTCCAGAAAGGAGAAAATGGTTCTCCAATACATAACTCCACAAATGAGCAGATAAGAAGACATTTTGGTAAAGCTTCTATCCAAGATGAAAGAGTTTGCGTACTCAAGTTGGAGCTCATGGAAACAACTTCCTTATTGAAAAGGGAAGAAATGACTCCCAAGTTGGGAGGGAGCACTGAAAACATTATTGAAGACATTCATTGAAAAATAGTCCATCTTGGACAGATGCTTTCCTGTTCGGAAAGTGGATTGACATTTCTGACGGACAATGAATTCCCATTGTGGTTAACATGGGAAGTAGTCTAATTGCTGATGTATCATAGACAATGACTTCCCATTGTGGTTAAAATGGGGAGTGGTATAGGGAAGTCTCTCTTCTTGAGGGTTACTCAAGAAGACTGGCCCACCTCACCGGACAACGATTTCTCATTGTGGTTAACATGAGGAATGGTCCATTTTGGAGGTTGATGCAGGACATTCTTTTCCTCTTGTGGTTAATAGAGGAAATGGTCCGGACAATCATTCCTTAGGGTTTATACATTCTCTCCAGGGTGCACTTTGATTAGTGTAGGAGGAATGGCCCAGGGTGGGGAATGGTCCAGGCTCAACAATCAGGGACAAACATTGCTTAGGGTTTATACATTCTCTCTAGGGTGCACTTTGATTAGTGTAGGAGGAATGGCCCAGGGTGGGGAATGGTCCAGGCTCAACATTCCTTAGGGTTATACATTCTTTCTAGGGTGCACTTTGATTAGTGTAGGAAGAATGGCCCAGGGTGGGGAATGGTCCAGGTTCAGAAGACAAGACAATTATTCTTCCTTGCTTGAGAAGAATAGTCCAGATATCTCATTATTCTACTCCGAGGTAGACATTCTTTCAGAGCTCACAGACGTGAGTGAAAGATTGGCACAGATAATTCAATTTATATCTTAACATTGTTTCTATGCAAGTTGCTATCAGATGTTTGTTATGAATATTGTATGACAGTAGATGTAGACTACTATGGTGGATATGTTCTACTATTCGTGAGGCAGGTATTCTTTCATATCTCATAGATGTGAGTGAAATATTGGCCTAGATGATTCAGTTTATATCATAACATTGTTTCTATGCAGGTTGCTATCAGATGTTTGTTATGAAGATTGTATGACAATAGATTACTATGGTGGATATGTTTCACTATTCGTAACTAAACGTTGCTGATCAAGTACTTGTGTGTTACTTGGTGTGGTAGTGTACCACTGGATTGTAGTTATGTACTACTATGGATAGACAGAGTTGTGTTCTATTTTTATTCTAATCGCCTTGAATACTATCAACAGTTTATTGGAGACCATCATCATCTAGACGAATGATGAACAAAGATTTTCCAGACGGAAAACGGTTCAGAGCATTTACTCTTCTAGATTATAAGAATGGCTCTTGTATCACTCTACTGTGTGAGTGACTTATCCAGCATAATGTCTAATTACTTAGATGAAGTATGGTTTCGAGAGATGATGCAGCTGATGGTGATGGTGATGCTCATGATCTAGTCATGAGATAGTCTAGACGACTATATTGATGCTACTAGGTAAATGGTATGTTTTTGTGCTCAAAACCATTACCTGTAATACCTCCCTAGCTAGGAGGGAGTGTTAATATTATGGTAGCTACGGGAGGTATTTACCTCCATGTGTAAACTTGACGAGAATAGAAGACTTCGGAAAGCAAGAGAAAACCCTAATGAGTTGGCTAATAACCCTAGAAGTCTTGTCGGCTCAAGAAGATAATTTATATTAGGTTATTAGCCTCCAAGAGAAGAAGTTGGCCAGCAATAATAATAATATACTAAACATACACATATCCAGAAGGATAAGTCGGCCCCAACAAATCGGCAAAACCACTATAAATACATGGCGCCAGTTCTCATTTTGACACATCTCAGAATTGCAGAGAGCAACTGGTGCACACTACAGTTCTCATTTTGGTGCGCACGTGTGGAGGAGAGCTGCAGGTGCAGCTGCTACAGAAACCAATTTCAGTGTTGGCTTGGTCTATCTCTTGGCTAGGGTTTTGACTATCTTCTCAACTATTGTTGGTGCACTATCCTTGGAGGAAGATGCGCTACACCTTGTTTGGCTATCTAGCCTAGGGTTTTCTTCCGGAGTAATTATCAATCAAGGTTAAGGTGCTCGGAGGGTGGCTTAGGCCTATGGTTTGGTGACGAGGGTATCGTCAATGGTAAAACGAGCACACAATCTTCTATATTCTAACAGTGGATTCATAAGAGAAACTGTCAGGAGGGCATACTAGGTTAATTCATAGACTTAGGAGGAAATTTCAAGGTGGTTAAGTACATTGGAAAGAAAGACTATGTAGGATGAAGCACAACTCAGAGTTACTGAACACTCTAAAACACTCTACCATGAGGGCATATATAAAGTATGAGAGTGTACAAGAGAAACACTATTAGAAGTGTTGGAATCCTTAAGAGAATCCCAGAATTACTGAACATTCTGAGGAAGGAAGGCTTTGCAAGAGTGCATCGACAAAGGAAAGGAGATGTCTTAAACCCTTCCGTAAGATAAGGAAGAAACCGTCGAAGAACGAAGTTGAGTGCAAGGTGTGCGCCAAAGATACTGTAAGTCCATCTTACAAGCTCATGAGGAAGAACAATAAATTGATAGGAGTGCATGAGGAAGTTCAAAGAGGAGCGGTGAACTTTGAAGGTTTTCAAGCTGAGTGAAGTTGCAGAAGAGTTTGTGTAGAACTCTGCAAGGAGTGTAGAAGGAGTTCAAGAACAACCTAAGTCTCAAAATAAATAATTTGCGCTAAGTGTGAAAAAGGGGTTGAGGACTCACCGAAGTCCCGAAGGCCGAAAAATCATCCATCGTCGGAGGAGGCAGGTGGCAGAAGATTGAGAGGTTTGGGAGCAGGAAATTTGGGAGGTTTGCCAGGAGAAAATAGAGATCTTTGTGAAGTCGTGAGGCATGAAGTGATTATGGACTGTTGGATCCAGAAGGTACGTGGAAGAAATCCACGCATTTTGGAAGACGAACCCTTTGAGAAAAGTCAAGAGGAGAATACCCGAAGAGCTGAGAGCCGAAGTAATCTTGGTCATCCATTGAGATAGGATACGTGGAGTTGGGATCCAAAATTCGTTGATTCTTCAGTTGGGAAGGACATAGTTGGGAGAAGAGAGGACTCACGAAGTACGAACTCATGAATTGATCATAGCCGTTGGTCATGAGAGGAACGTGGACCATAGATCGGGTCCCAAAGAATTTTCTGATTCAGGAATCGGGAAAAAACAGATTAATCAGCTCGCGAAAGTTTTGAAGTACGGGGCGTGAAGGGAGTTGGACCACGGTTGAAGTCTGTGGTCACATCAAGGAGGGATCCTAGCATAGAGAACTAAAATCTGTTGATGTTAAGAAGGAGAGGGTCTGTGGGTTCCACACAACCTGTGCCGAGAAATTAAAGGGCCTGTGTCAAGTTAAATTAGTTCCATCAGGAGCCCGACGAACCATTCGGTTTGGTGACTTGAACAATCCTAGACTGGGAGTTCGAGAAGCCCCTCAGGAGGGAGGAAAAGGGGGTGTTTTCACCTTCAAGTGGTATCATATCTTGTTTTGTCTACAGATCGTAGGAAAAGGAGATATCAAAGCTAAGGAAAAATTGATTTCTGTAGGCAAGAGGGATAGAGTGTGATGCTATGTTGAAGTTGTTGCAAGGTGTGTAGAAGATTTTAAACAACCAGGTGGGATGCCGGTGAAGCAATATGGTCATTGGAAGTCATGAACACGGTCAAGGGAGAGTCTTCCCATAGAAAAGAAAAGTAGAGATAGACAAGGAGCTTAGTGAAATACGAGCCCAGATGGAGACACTACCATTCAAGATGCAGCAGGAGGCAAGGGTACGTTGGAGGTATGAATGGCCCTTGAAGAGAACAACTAAATGGCCTGTTCAGAAGTTGTTAACCAGAAGGTAGAAAAAGGTGTTAAAATGGTGGCTGAGGTATGTTGAAAGCCTCAGTGACGAGGGAAAGAGATTTGACAAGAGTCTCATAGGTTTCCAGGTGGGAAATGAAAAGGGATCAGTGGATCTCATAGAATGCCAGGTGAGTAGAGGAGACATCCCAATTTTACAAGTGGGCAAGGGAGAAGAAATGAGCTCATCTGAGAGTTCACGTCAGAGGGTGTTGACATATGAGGAGGAGGAAGAAGAAAGACCTCGCTCAAATGAATATTCACGTGGAATTATGAGTCATGTGAATGAATATGATGAGAAGCTGAAAATGTTCGTCACAAAGGATGAGGATTAGAGGATCATTCTAATCATAGGAGGAATCGAGGTATTCCTACCAAGTAGCTAAGGAGAGGTGAGCACATATGTTGTGGGTGCAACAGAAGGACAAAAAGCTAAGACCGTTGTGAAGGAGGAGGAGAAGATACTAAGATCTGTCCCCATCGAGTAGTGCCCAATTGAGTTACTCAATCAGTGGGAATTGGATTTAAAGGCACTGGAGGATTGGTTAGACAGTCTAGAACTAGAAGGTGGCTGCCATAAGATATCCATGCCAGAGGAAACACACCAGCATGAGGAGAACTTGTTGGAAGATGGAATGGGACCAACCAAATAATTGACAGCATATAATCTATCAGGGGGAGAAGCTGAGAAACAACTCAATGATGAGAAGTCTGTAGAGATGGAAGTTGCAGTTGAGTGGCAAGATAAGACCACAATATATGAGGAGGATAGTATGGGATATCGATGTGATTTACCCATTGACAAGGAGAAAGTGCAACAAGCTAGTCTGCAAAGGAAGAGCCAGTCAATGGAACAACTGGATGAGGTGGTTGAGGAGATAAGGAAGCTGATGTTAGGGTCGACAGAGGAAGCGATCAGCAAGGAGAAGCTCAATAGAAGGAAGCCTGCATGAGCAATAGGGGAGATGCAGGAGTAGAAGCAATGAAGCAAAAGAGCCGAAAGAAAGCTCCAGGAGAAATTTTGGGATCCAAGAGGATTTCAACCACGTTGGAAAGCTCATGAGCACAAACTCATGATTTTCATAGCCATGGAATATGATGCAGGAGCATCGCTCCACCTCAGCACGCGCCAATCAATTAAATCGCATGGTGCACATTCAAGAAAGGGAGAGGTACTGCCCTCTCATTTTTCCTTGAGAATAAAAAGTGTGATCCAGACATTTAATGAGGACAAGCTGGAAGAGCCAAGTTGTGCATTTGCACAAGATGGATATAAGGTCACCATTAAGTGGTTGACAACATGAGGGATCTGCATCTGACTTGGAGAAGATTTCCATCATTGCAATTTTCCCATTAGATAGGCATTTTGAATGGTGATTTGACACCACTAGTTTAGTTTGCGAGGGAAGCTCGTCGAGCCCCTCTTGTATAAATATTTGTAGTGTATGTCTGATATAAGCTGTTGGATTTTGATGAAAAACCATTGTAAGTCAATTTAGGGAGGTTGATGATAGCCGAGACTCAGTTGCAGTCTGGAATCATATTGTAATGAACATTCTACCATTAATAGAAAATGGCAATTTTTCTTGTTATCAATTTCTATGTAATGGATGTTGTGTTATGAATGTCATTTACATGCATTTGAATTGTAGATGAATGTTAGAAATCATTTGCAGGGATAGAGATAAATTTCCTATCCGCAAGTGTGTTGAATTAAGTCTGGTTCTCTAGGCTAAGTGCAAGGAGTGTGCGACAGAGTGAGGAAAATATGTGAGCCGACGCAAGGAGTGCGTATCTAAACTCAGTGGAGTCAGAAGAGAAACTTCTAGGAGGGCATACCAGGTTAATTCACAGACTCAGGAGGAAATTTCAAGGTGGTTAATTAACTTGGAAATAAATATTGTGTAAGAGGAAGCACAACTTAGAGTTACTAAACACTTTGAAACACTTTTCCAGGAAGGCATATAGAAAGTACAAGAGCGTACAAGAGAAAAACTGTGGGAAGTGTTGGAATCCTTAAGAGAATCCCATAATTATCGAACATTTTGAGGAACGAAGGATTTGCAAGAGTGCATCAACAAAGGAAAGGAGATGTCATAAACCCTTTTGTAATCTAATGGAGGAATCGTCAAAGAACTGAGCTGAGTGCAAGGTGTGCACCAAAGATACTATAATTCCATCTTACAAGCTCAGAAGGAAGAGCAAGAAATTTCCAGGAGGGAATGAGGAAGTTCATAGAGGAGCAGTGAACTTTGAAGGTTTTCAAGCCAAGCAAAGTCACAGAAGAGTCTGCGTAGAACTCTGTAGGGAGTGCAGAAGGAGTTCAAGAACAACCAGGGTCTCGAAAAAAAGAGTAAGCAGCTTGCGAAAGTTTCGAAGTACGGGGTGTGAAGGGAGTTGGACCACAGTTGAATTCTATGGTCACATGAAGGAGGGAGCCTAGCATAGAGAGATAGCATCCGTTGATGTTAATAAGGAGAGGGTCCGCGGGTGCCACACAACCTGCGCCAAGAAAGTAAAGGGCTTGTGTCAAGTTAAATTGGTTCTATCAGGAGCCCAACGAACCATTTGGTTCAGTGACTTGACCAATCCTAGACCAGGAGGTTGAGGATCCCCTCGGGAGAGAGGAAAAGGGAGTGTCTGCTCCGTCAGATGCACAACTTTCCCAAAGTGAGTGTTTGATGATGTGATTTTAAGAACAATAGTTTCACTATATGGCTCAATATAGGGTGTTGACCCTAGTTTTATCAGGAGGGGTGGACGGATTGCCCATTGTGTATCCTCTAAAAATTGGAGTTGTGAAAGGGTTGTGTTAAACCACACTCCCTTAGACATGTGTTGACGATTTCCATTCGATTACTAAGGAAGCTTAATCAAGATGTGTGACACTTTCACTTACAAGTTATATCTAGATTTTGGCTAATATAGTTGATGCTCCAACTTAGTCCAGTAAAGGAAAAGATAGGATGGAAAATGGAAGTAGGTTAGGAAGGAAGGAAGGTTCAATGTTAGTTTAGAATACTACTTGGGGATTAAATGTGCCACTCTTTGTTTCTCACTTGGTTCCAAAACACTCATTCTGATTCCTTTTTAATATTTGAAGTGTGATGATCAAATATTGATGAACTATTGTAATTTTGTTAGTTAATCTTATTGAATGATGCATTTACTTGATTTATTATCTTTCCTGTCTTGTTATGACCATACATGAGCTATGAACTACAAACATTGATTGTTTATCTTTAGTACAGGTGCAGGCTATGTGTATGGTAGCTACACATACATGCCATACACATCTACACTAGTACAATTAGTTAATGCATTACTTACTATAATGAACCCATCGTTATGACTACATGCGACACAACATAGAAAACATTTTTTTTTTAAAGAAGGATGGAAACAACGACAACTGTTAAACAATGCAAGTTGACGATGAACACAATGCACGCAGACCAGGCAACAGTAAACAACGACTTAGAAACTAGCACATTAGGAAAATGGACGAAACATGCAATAATTAAAAGACAGATAAAAACGACTACCCACCCGACACAAGAAAGACAACGCCTACCAACTGAAGGAAAACATAAAAAAACCCGACACAATGGCTTCGATGACCAGTATCTAGAAACCTTTATGATGCGCAACCCAACACATTAAGGCTTTACAAAACCAAGTACCAACATCAATTACAACGAACGATACGCCCACATCTGGAAGCACATGACTCTGGTCAGGTTATCATTCACATCTATCCATCGGATGGGCAATATCCCCTCATTGGAATCATGTCGTCACCAGGCATTAGGCGTGATAGTGACCAAGGTGAAACATAACACATCTAGACCAATAACCCAAGAAAAATTCAATGCACTAGGAGACCGAATTAACTGTCAAATGCATGACGTCTAACCCAAGCACCCAATCGACAAGTCAACAAGACACAAGGAAATCTGATGACTATAACATTCATACAACACATTAAATTACTTGCACACCAATTTCTATTGCAAACATACATCAATTTGTACAGATTAAAATAATTATTATCAAACGATTAACTCATTGTAACTATTTTCCAATTCCAATATCAAATAAGTGTTTTCCTGAGGAGGAATTTTCTATCCTTTAAACTGAACCAAATATGAAACACGTGTTTGAAAAATATAAGTCATTGTATTTACAAAATGAAACAGATATAAGTAATTCCTAAGGGTGATTTCACTATCCTTTAAACATAAACAATATAATAAAATTGCTATCTATTAATTATGTTTCTGTCCATTAGTAAACCTATGTTTAGCAATGATGTCGTTGTCCTGTAATAATATTTATGTACTTTACTAAATCACGTGCTATTAATGTTGTCTAACCATTTCCATTAATAGAATCATGACCATTAATGATGTATAACCAAGTGCTATCTATTAATAAGAAATCAATCAATAAATCCATGTGCTAACTGTCAACAACCAAGTGATCTTCATCCATTAATAAATAATTAACAATATAAAGGAAATGACAAGGAAACAACAATATAATTTTTTGACTAAGTAAGGGATTAATCATATATAATGTTGTCTAGATAATTTGATGTTATGTAATTCGCTATCATATAAAGGGTTACTGTGTTTATTGAAGTCATTGCCAACCATCCATGTATACACAATCGCTGTCATACCCAATAAATTCAAGATCTATGTTTATTATAATTTATAATAATGTTGTCTATTATATTATAAAATTTTGTTGAATTTTATATCCTATCAACCGTAGCCATGTCAAACACTATCCATTAAATCCTATCAAACACTATGTAAATAACAATCATGGGTGAATACTGCATAATGTTCCACGGAAAACATATTGTGAATTCTATGTAATGTGCCATGAAAATCATATCATGAGTGTTGTGTGTTGTGCCACAAAATTAGTGGTGTGAGTGTTGGGTATTGTGCCACGAAAATCGTGGTGTACCCATTGTGTAAATTCCCCAAAACGCGTGGGGTGAGTGTTGTGTCACATGCCAAGAAAATCGTCCAGAAATAAATCAATGTTAATGAACATAATTTCGTTGCCATTCAAGGGTTAAAAACACAGTCAATCAAAGTGTAATTTCGTTGTCGTTCAAGTATAATTTTTGTTTCCATTCAAAGGTTAAAAACACAGTCATTCAAAGTGTAGATTCATTGCCTTTTAATCAAGAACTAACAAAATCGTTGTCTATATATTAAATACTTTCTTAATATTAAAAACTATTTTCTGAATATTAAAATCATTTCAGAATATGCAACTTGCTTCTGAATATTAAAATCATTATGAATAGTAAAGTCGTTTCTGAATATTAAAATCGTAATCATTTCTGAATAGTAAAATCGTTTCTGAATATTTAAAATCGTTTCTGAATATGAACTTGCTTCTGAATATTAAAATCATTCTGAATAGTAAAATTGCTTCTGAGTATTAAATCCATTCTAAATAGTAAAATCATTTCTGCATATTAGAATTGTTCTCGTGATATTAAATCACAGTCAATAATATGTAAATTGTAGTCAATATACCAAACAACCACTAGATAATGTGCCAAGAAATCACAGAGATAATCATCCACAAGAAATTGATCAAAGATGGAACACATAGATAATCATCCACAAGAAAATGCAGATATGAATCTATTAGAGATGAATCAACAAACGAAGAGTTAATCAATCACAAGAAGGCGCAAGGGTTAGAGATTAATCATAAGAGAAAAACACAGAGATAAGTAAGGGATAGATGGATGGGCGAAATTTATCCTTCGCTTATTATCCATGCACAGGAAAGAAAGGCATTTTAATCTATATGTATTTAAACACGAGAGTGACGATCATTGATTTGTCTCCTGGTCGACTGCTTAGGAACGGACTAATAAACTAATGGATAAGGGACAAAAGGTAAAAAATCATTTTTTCTTCGCATTAATCAATAAAAACAATGCTGAGAATTCATTTCTATCAGAGGTTGGGTTCGCCAAGGGAAATCAATTTAGAATACAATGAGCAAGGGGGGATTACAAATACCGCAGGAAGGTAGGTGCAAGAAAGTTCATGGAAATGAGATCTTCAACCGAGCACAAGAAAATAACATGTGTAAATTAAATTTCATTGCAAGTAACAAATTTAACAGGCGTACTTTAGTCAAATGTGAATGCTCCAAAGTTGTTATCCCACGCGTGCTCCATCCAACTCTTGCTTTTCAACCGATGTGACCTCACCGGTACCTCCCCGTCAACGCTAGGGGTACTCTTCTTCCCCTTGAGCCTCCCAAGCCACAAAGGGGGCACACAAACAATACCAGAGAACTACTATCACCTATCTCACCTCGCAAGGTTGAGCTACCACTCGTTACCTAAGCTGGGTATCCCAACTCCCACAAGAGAAGTTCATTCAAGACAAAAATTCAGCAGCGTAATGTTACGCAAAAAGATGAGATCCATACTCCTCCTCCTCCATCCTTTTTATAGAGATTTCAAGTAATTAGTTTCCCCAATTCTCATTAAATTCCTTTTTCATTAAATTAATTTCGAAAAACCTCCCCCATACACATGTCACCCGATCCCCTAGTTGCACTAGAAAATTAATTTTATTAATTAATTAATTATTCCTATTTCCCTCACCCACCTAAAAGCATTCCTAAAAATGCTCCTTGGTGTCCCAAAATTCCCTTACAAATCTTAAATGAATTACTCCTTACTTAATTCCTAGTTGAGTTCATAAATAACAAGTTCCCAATGAAATATTCCTTTCTAAGTTAGACATTCAACGTTTTCTTTACATTTCCCCTTTTCTTTAGGTTTCCCCTTTTTCTTTAAGTTTCCTATTTCTTTTAAGTTTCCCTCTTTTTCCTTTTTAACTAAAAATAAATTTAGCAAGTGTAGATAAAACAACCATTTACCCTTTTTCTTCTTTAATTAAAAATTAATTTAGCAAGTGTAGATGAAACGACCATCTACCCTCTTTTTTTTTTCTTTTTTTCTTTTTTACTAAAATTAAATTAACAAAAATAGATAAAAACAACCATTTCCTTTTTTTTTTTAATTTTAATCCTCCATTAAAATTTTGACTTTAATAAATAATTTGAATTTCTGACCCCCCTTTTTGTTACATGTTTATTTGTTATTATTATTATTATTATTATTTTACCACATGTTCTACTTAGACCTAGATTTTAATTTCACTAGGTTGTTCGACATTTTTATCAAGGAAATTGTTTTTAAATCTTACTTATCACATCATTCATTTTAAGGCCATCTAAGTTTATTCACTTACCAGTTAAAATCGCGATGTGCCCTTCAGGATGCACTACGTGCTCCAAGGGTGCCACTCGCCTCTTGACTGACTTGGTAGACATCAAAATCATAGAGTCAATACTCCACCAAGTGATCTTATGGGAGACTAAGGGCCTCTAAGGATTAAGGCCCCTACCTTATTGCATGCCCCTTGGAATCATTGTGAGCGACTATCACAGTCTTCCCTCACGACATTGTGGGTATTCTCGAACTAGGTAATAGTTAACCTACAGTTCTAGCCATGATGAGAGTGCTAGTAGGATATGGCAGGGGTGATGCCACACCTCTCCCTCAAAGTCTCTAGTTGTCCTGCGTGACCCCTCTACTCCACATGTGAGTCTAGTTGGCAAGCTATTGTCAGCCTGCATCCACCAACGAATCATGTCAACAATAATAATCAATCATCATAACATCTAGTCATATGTACATATGTCACATCAACAACATTCAACCCAACAGTCCACTCCCTTAATCCATCTATAGTCTAAGGGGTTTCATCGATGCCTCTGCATCCTCAATGTCCAAATTCTTGCACACTCAGGAGAACCCAGTCAATAGCACATGTCTATGTAAATATAAAAAAATAACATATCATCAAGTCCATCATATCTCATAATCATAATCAAAACGACCAATAGTATAATAACCTGGATCACTTGCAAGAAAGTGTCCTCAAAGAATAATTTTTCTCAGTGCGCGCAAGAGAGGGATGTTACATACACCCCCTCTTGGTCTAAACTTCATCTCGAAGTTTCACAGTATATAAGTGTCGAAATAAAATGTATCACAGTATCATAAGTCTATCTATCAAACAAAAATGGGAACCACTAACACATATCATATGTGTCCTCCCAGGTCACCGAGTGTGGACTATAGTTGTCCCACTAGACCTTGACTTGATCTATTGTTCGACGTCATAGCTGTCGAATGCGATGGTCTGGGATGCATATTTTCTCAGCCGTGAGTGCACCCTTATTAGATACCTGGAAGGAAATCATGTAAATAACATGTGTAGGATCACTAATATAATGTCTCAAAAAAGATACATGAAAAACATCATGCATACGCTTCAAAGAATTAGGCAACGCTAGTCGATAGGCCATGGGCCCCTTCTTATCCACAATCTCGAAAGGTCCCATGAACCTAGGAGAGAGTTTATCATCCTTTCCAAAATTGATCGAACTCTTATGCGGTTTCATTCGCAAGAAGACTCGATCGCCAACTTAATAACTACGATCGACACGATGCGCATCGACATAACTCTTTTACCGATCATGCACTTCCTTAATCATTTTTCTTATAGTTTTCATTTTATATTCTATTTCTTGGATTGCTTCTATTCCCACCAGGACCCTATCCTCAAGCCGATCCCAAATCAAAGGTGTCCGACATGGTCCCATGTAAAGAAACTCGAAAGGCACCATATTAATGGTTCTTTGATAACTTTTGTTATATGCGAACTCTACCAGTGGCAAGAATTCCTCTCAACGCTTCTGTTGGTCTGTCACATACATGCGCAACATGTCCTCCAAGTTTTGGTTTGTTAGTTCAGTCTTCCCATCTGTCTTCAGGTGATATGCAGTACTAAAGTTAAGTTGGGTTCCCAAGGCCTTTTGGAAACTAGTCCAAAATCGTCCAGTAAACACCGATCCTTGATCAGATATAATCCTCTTAGGCATGCCATGCAACCTCACAATATCGCTAATTAAAACTATAGCTATGTTAGGTTCCTAATACGTCATACGCACAGGAATAAAATGAGCACTCTTTGTCAAAGTGTCGACTACCACAAAAATCGAGTCATTTCTCCTTACCATCAGTGGCAATCCAACAATGAAATCCATCGAAATGACCTCCCATTTTGATTCTGGAATAACGTGTGGATGTAGTAATCCTGCTGGATGTCTATGTTCAGCCTTCACCTGCTGTCATTCTAGACATCTTGTCATGTAGTTGAATATTTCTTCCTTCATTCCTTTCCAGAAGTATAAGGTTTAAGGTTTTCCCTCATCTTCATGACTCCCGGGTGCGCCATGTACACTACTATGTGAGCCTTGTTTAAGATCAAACTCCTCAACTCGTCTTTCGATGCTATGTAAATTCAATTTTTAAATCTCAATAATCCGTCATCGTCCAATTTAAATCCCTCAAATCTTGGTACCATCATTGTGTTTTTTCCGATAAAATCCTTGACCTCCTTGTACTAGTCATCGTCGCACTGTAAAGTTAGAATATTTTCATGTAGATTCAACTGAAGAGGCATCACCGAAAACATGAATGATATCCGAATCAACGCATCAAACACTTTGTTCATTGTTCCCTTTATGTAAGTGATCTTGAAATCGTACTCGCTAAGCAATTCTGAACAACATCGTTGTCGCGCGTTCAAGTCGCTTTGCGTAAAGATGTGGTGTAGTCCACAGTGGTCCATTTTTAGTTCGAATTTTAGTCCAATAAGGTAGTGCCTCCAAAATCTCAAGGCATAAATAATGGATAACAACTCCAAATCGTGCGTTGCATAGTTATCCTCATGCCTTCTCAACTTTCTCGAGATGTAAGCGATCACTTGACCATCTTGCATCAAGACTCTGCCTAAGCCTTCCTTGGATGCATCAGTGCATACCAAGAAGTCTGCGTCCATTTCAGGGACCTTCAGTATCAGTGTCATTGTCAACAACTCGTTGAGCCTATGAAATGCCTCCATGTATTTCTTGGTCCAAACAAAATTCTTATTCTTCTTCTGCAATTCAGTAATCAGATTTTCTATCCTTGAGGAACCATCGATAGTATCCCGCTAAACCCATGAATCTACGCACTTCCAGGACATTATTCGGTGTAGGCCATTCCATAATAGCCTCGACCTTTGCTGGATCTAGAATGATACCACACCGGAGATGACATGCCCCAAGTAGTGAATGTTTGATTGATAAAATGAGCATTTAGACAATTTCCCATACAATTTGTTCTCTCACAGAAACTGTAGTACTAAGCGCAAGTTCTCGTCATGCTCTTTCAATGTCCGAGAGTAAATCAAAATATCGTCAATGAATACTTGGACGAATTTGCCCAAGTATTCAGGGAACACCTTGTTCATCAAACTCATCAATACCCCAGGGGCGTTTGTGAGTCCAAAAGGTAAAACATTAAACTCATAATGTCCAAACCTCATCTTAAAGGTGGTCTTAGGGACGTCATCCTCCTATATCCATAATTGATGATACCTTGATCGCAAATCGATCTTTGAAAACACCGTCACACCTTTCATATGATCAAACAGATCATCAATCCTTGGCAACAGGTACTGATTCTTGATCGTTGCCTTGTTCAATTGACGATAGTCAATGCAAAGTCTCCATGACCCATCCTTCTTCCGTATGAAGATAACCGGTGCACCCCATAGTGACACACTTGGACGTATAAGTCCCAGGTCCAACAAATCCTTCAATTGCATTCTCAACTCCTGTAACTCTGGGGTCGACATTTGATAAGGTGTTCTTTCTATCGGTTTAGTCCTCGGTTTCAGGTCTATGGTAAATTCCAATTACCTCTTCGGCGACATCCCAGGTAACTCCTTAGGGAAGATGTCTGCAAACTCTCTCACCATCGGAAGGTGTTATAGACCTTCCTCTACTCCCTTCTCGTTTAACGCAAGGATCAAATAAATATTACATCCCTTGTGCATTCTCTTCCGTAGCTGCAAGGAAGAGATGAACCTCATGGAAAATCCTTGGTTCTGACTTACAATCACGTGTCTCTGTCCCTCATCATCGACCAAGCTTAATTGTTTCATCTTACAGTTGAGTATCGCCTCATGAAATTCCAACCAGTACATACCAATCACGACGTCATAAGATCCTAATATCGTGACGTACAGGTTGGCCCTGGTGACAAACTCTCCCAAGTTAAGGCTACAGCCTGTAACCTTCCCTCCAACCTTCTGTTTGGATCCCGAAGCCATTTCTACAAAGCTAAACTCATCCTGTTCGACTGCCTTTACCTTAATTCCTTTTAGCGTTGCACCAAAAATGAAACTCTCTATAGCACCTGGATCAATCAAAATACTAAGGGTATGGTCAACGACGGTACCTGACGTCTCGAGCACAATCGACTAGTGCTTTGCCTGGCGATTGTTCACCACTGCATGAATCCGATGGGCCTTGCCCAAATCTCCCATGGTAGTGTGTCCAACTGATCCAGATGATCTATTCCTCTCTGTTGGGCATTCGTGCTAGTAATATGGCTCCCCACATGTCCAACACACTTTCTTCGGTCAATTACTCCTGGTACCCGAAGTAGAAGCTGATGGCCCACCAGCCTGGAATCTTGGTCTGTTCTACTGAATAGGCCTAAACTGTTGCTGCTACGGTCGATGTTGTTGTTGGTGTTGTGGTCCTTGGTAAGGAGTTCGCTGTTGAGGCATTTATCACCGAGGTGTAGTGAAAGTGGATCCTCTCTGGAAGCCACGATATCCTGGTGAATTCCTAGATGGTGTTTGATGCTGCTGTGCACTAGATGACACCTTCCCTGCTGGTCTCACTGGAGTTTGGCTCTGAACCCCGTTGATTAGATCCTCCTCTGCTGTGAGGGCCTTCTAGACAAAATCATGCAAGTTTTGAGGCATCATAATCCTAACCTTTGCAAAAATGATTACATTAAGGCCAAACAAGAACTTGTTGGCCTTAATTTTCTCACTATTCAGGTGCAGAGCATACCGAAGCAATTCCATAAAATTGGCCTCGTACTCGGGCACCATACAACCGCCCTATTTCAAGACATTGAACTCATTGCGCTGATGCTCAATGAATTCCTCTGATATATAACTCTCTCGGAACCACTCCTCAAATAGTTCCCATGACACGTCTTCGACGATCATGTTCAATTGCGGCAAGAGCGTCTTCCACCATAGAAGAGTGCTCCCTTTCAGTTGAAATACCGCCATGTGGACCTTCATGTTGGAGGTATATTCATGAATTGAAAAACACATTACCATATTCTCCAACCATGCCTCGGCGGATGTTCCATCTAGGGAACCAAAGAACTCAAAACATTTGACCTTCTCGAGTTCACTGTGAATGATACTTGTACTACCCGGAGCACACGGTGGACCCTTAGGGGGTGTCGACGCCCTAGCCTCATCTCTGTCCAAATGGTTGATCAGTGCCTTAGACATCTATTGAAAGGACGTCATCAACCCAACCACATCACCCACCACTATATGTTCCTTCCCAAAAACCTGTTCGTCTCCATGGGGGTTAGAACCCTTAGGCGTGGATGCTACTAGGGGTGTCACACCTCCTCCCCTAGCACCCTGTTGTCTTCCTTCGTGGAATCCTATAACCATGATTACCTACAAAAATACAAATCAAATTAGTTAGCAACCTTATAATAAAATATCAAATCAATGAAAGTCATAGTGATCCCAAGTCACGGGTCAAACCTCGCTCTGATACCATATGTAACGACCCCATCGTTACGACTACATGCGACGCAACACAAAAAACAATTTTTTTTTAAAGCACGATGGAAAAATGACAATAGTTAAAAAATGCAACTTGACGATGAGCACATCACACGCAGATCAAGCAACAATAAACAACGACTCAGACAGTAGCACATCAGGAAACTGGATGAAACATGCGATAATTAAAAGACAGATACAAATGACTACCCGCCTGACACAAGCAAGACAACACCTACCAACTGAAGGACAACATCAACAAACCTGACACAATGACTTCGACAACCAATATCTAGAAACCTTTACGATGCGCAACCCAACGCAATAAGGAATTACAAAACCAAGTACCAACATCAAATACAACAAATGATATGCCCACATGAGGAAGCACATGACTTCGGTTGGGTTATCATTCACATCTATCGATCGAACGAATAGGATCCCCTCATCGGAATCATGCCATCACCAAGCGTTAGGCATGATAGTGACCAAGGCGCAACGTAACACATCTATTATAACCCTAAATTTCACCACACATGCTTACCTGGCATCAGGACAACTCATATCCCTTCTTTGCCAAAGCATTGCTGAACAACTCTTTGAAAATCCTCTTTTATAAAGGCCCATGCGCCCTAATCCATTACTACACGCATGTACACGCTGGCTGACCCAAAACAACCCGCGTGGACTGACAAAAGCACGAAAAAAGGAAAGTTTCCGACGAAACACAAAAGCTATGGGTGAGTTAACTGAAAATCCCGACCATGCATGGCCGAGGGTTCATCCAAATACCTAGCTCCTTCTAGCCTATAAAAGAAGGGGTAGGGGTTCCAATTGGAGGAGGAAAAATAAAACAAAGAAACTCTGCCCATTTACGTATTCCCATTGTCCCAACCCTTTAGCCTTTCCTTGTGCCAAAGGAGATTCAAAGAAAAGTAGTTGGAGGAAAGTCGAAGAGGAGCCCAGGATCAGGTTCGTGGAGTGGTGGCCGGTCTCAGCTTTTGTAAGTTGACTCTTTCAAAGTAATAAAGAAAATGCTTTTCCCATTCCAATTCATGAACTGTTTATAGTTTGATCAGTATATGTTTGGATTTCTAACCCATTAGTATATAAGTAGGATGCATGCATAGTTGTTGCTTGTCTTGGATGTAGGTCAACTTTGGAAGGAGTATTGCGAACAAGTAATCAAGTACAACGGAGGATCGACATCAAACACTAGGAACGAGGTAGGTTGATCTTTCCATGCATTTACTAAGAAAAGGGGATTTAAATATAAGGATGAAGGTAGAAAGTAGTTTTTCTTCGGTCATATCTGCATGCAAAGTCTAAACTCTATTTGCTAGTCCGTAGGGATATTTTCCCCACAACATAATTGACGACCATACTGGGGAGACTCTCTAGGGTTCCTGGAATTTTATTTAGTTTTTGGGTAGTTTTAAAGACTAGTTTTTCTTGCCTATTTTTTCTTTTAGTTTCTGTAAGGTCTGAGCTAGTAGGGAGTCTGGTTTTCCATACCAACTTTCCCTGTCTTTTGCTTGACGGTGTTTTTTGGGTCCCACAGAGGTACACACATCCTGCATAAGGCCTGCACGCGTGTACCCCCGCCCTACTCTCTTTCAGCCCACGTGTGAACGCAAGCTGAAGAAGTAGCAGTAGCGTGTAGAGTTCAAAGAACTTCAGAGGTAGTCATCCTCTTCCCTGTCAAAATCACACATTCTCAGGGGGTTTTCCGAAATTCTGTTCGAGTCTTGTTTGCTAGCAGTCCTATCTCAGATTGTTTTTTCCTTATCATTTGTTCCTTACATTATTTGTTTTTCTTTTAAAAAGAGTGTTCAAGCCTTCAAGGGATCTTGGTTATCAGTATGAGTGGTCTCTTCCTGGTTTTGGGTTCTCTGTTTTCATTTTTCTCAGAGTTTAGATATACACGTGGCCTGTACAAGGTCAGCCCGCATGTACACGCCCTCTGTCTCTATCCAACGCGCGTTCGCACGCGTGCTGTTTGATTAACAATCGCGTGCTTGTACATGATACTTTTTGTTGAGTGTAAGGCAGTCGTCCTTTCCCTTGATAATAATTATTCCTCTCAGGTGTTTGAATCTCTGTGTGAGCAGTCGGTAGCTTAGGATTAATCTTACCCTTAGCCTACTTTTTCTTCGTTAAAAATAAAAGAAT
The DNA here is from genome assembly GCA_009831015.1 of Picea engelmannii. Lineage (NCBI taxonomy): Eukaryota > Viridiplantae > Streptophyta > Pinopsida > Pinales > Pinaceae > Picea > Picea engelmannii. The sequence goes on from ML780921.1 coordinate 2,164,650, forward strand.
TTTTAAGGTTTTTAGATAAGTGCGAGAGTCATTGTTTTAAAAAAAAAAATTGCTAGTTTGTGATTTTTGACCCGATTCTTTGCGATCTGCGACTAGGCCATAATTGTTTTTCTTGGTTTTTACTTGTCGGTATTTTTCCTTTCTTTCTTTACTAGCATTTAAATAATAATAAAAAAATCTCTTTTCATTTTCTTGTTTGGTTGAAAAGTGTGTTTCTGCATTATTATCCAGGGAAAATTCGTTTATTTCATAAGTTTTTGCAGTTCACATAGATCATAAGTAGCTCGTAGTCGAGTGAAATTCCTTTGAGTTGGCTGTCCAAAATCTTAGAAAAATTAAAAATATTTCTTTTGAAAAGTTGTTGAAATTTTGCATTCAGTAAAAGTTTTGTTTCCATCTTTTTTTATTCATTTTTTGCTTTCATCTTTTACACATCATCAGTTTCACCTTCATACCCCTTGACGTAATACAAAACCATAAAATTAACGCTAAATTTAAAATCTACTAGACTTTTATGTTTGTAGGGTTCACCAACTAGTTCAGGACTAGGGCCTTGGATTAGGTTGGAGAGGAAACTCTTCAAGGCCATTTAAATTCAAACATTGGAGTCTGATATAGGGAGTGTCTAAGTCCAGTGTCGTGAAATTTATTTGGTACCCCCCTCTAACACAGGGGATAAACACGAGGTCGCGTGCGGAAAGGTAGCGGAGATAACCCCTCCAAAGATGGACCAATCGTAGAGGAGAACACATATAGAGGGCTTGTTTTGGGATTCCATTGTTTGCATTTTCCATGGGGCTTCATGGGTCTCAAATCCGTTCAATGTCCTCAGTTGTCTTCCAGAACATTTTCTCTCGATACCCTTGATAATTTTTGGGCTCGATTCCCTGCTCATTATGGTGTACCTGACTTTCGACTATACCCGCTTGGTGATTGTTCGTGCGCTGGCAACGTAGTTGCCAATATTTTTTAGGGACATACACAGGTGACTGCGGGGGTATACCGTGGTACCTAAGAAAGACATCGAGCTACACTTTGCAGAGTATACCTGGAGGGTGCTTCCGTGTTTGAGTTGCACTTGCATCGGTAAGTTGCTCTAGTGTTGGTTGTTGTAATTGTTCTTCCAAGTAATTTAGTGTTTGCCTGTCTTATCTTCTAGGAACTTTTTTTAGTGTGTGTTACTTTTGAACATTTAGACTACCTTAGAGTGTCTTGGATCTTCTCACACAGTGTAGGATCCTGAGCTCCGTCGGTCACGAAGGCTTCTTGGCCTGCCACCGATTACACTGGAGCCACCCCTTCCACCATTAAGGCGAAAGCTAGACCAACAAGGGTCTTTTGAAGTGACCAAGTTACAAACCATTGTGCCCGACCAACCCCCGGAGGAATTGACCATTTTGGACCTTGAAGCAACTGCTCTTGGCCCGGTTGAAACCCCAACCACTGATTTCTTGGCACCTTTCATTGTACCAATTCAATTTTATGAGTGCCAGACAATGTCACACACAACAATGGAAACAAATGTTGTTACTCCTTCTGGGAATTCTTCAATTCCCACTACGGTTGTCACCACATCAGAGCTTTCACCTCCTAACCCACCGTCTTCAGTTCGAGCCACCATGGTCTTGACCGCAACTACTTCGCACAGTGGTCTGATCCCATCTTTGGCGGCGGCCACAACCCCTTTCACACCTAGTGCGACAGACCCTCCGTTCTCATATGGGATGCCTAGTTTGGGTACAAGTACTGTACTTTCCTACTCCACTTTACAGACTTTGGGTCTGGGGGCAGGGAACTGTAGTGATCCTCTGCAAGGTCACATGGGGGGAACTCCTGCTCCTTTTAACGCTTTCCCTTACGGAGGAGGTCATATCCCTCCTTCGTCCCCTTCACTCGGTGGCTCGCATCAACAATCCACCAGGCAACCTACACACAATAGTTTATTTGGAGAGAGGATTTAAGGACCACCTTCGCATAGTATGTCGGTAGGTTCAACACCGTTTTCTTTGAACGAAACATTTGGTAACAACACCTTCTCGTCAGCCACTTTCCCGACTGGGGGCAACCCCATTTTTGGACAATCTACTCCTATGCAGGGTACTATTCCTGCACAGGGGGAAAACCTAACAGGACCTTGGAATTCAGGGCAGGGATTCGTTCCCTCATCTGGAATGCCGATCTGGGGTAATTCTTTCCACAATCAATGAAACCCCGGACAAACTATTATGCATATCCCCACGGGACCGGCATGGGGTAATCCTTCCCAAAGTCCTTCGAATATAATGCATGCCCAACCATCTATGTCCTATTTGGGAAATCAACCGATGATGTCTCCACATATGAAAAATCCTTACGCTGGCCAGGGCCATGGTTTCTACCAGAATCCGGGCCAGCAACCAAACTTTTCCTGGCAACCTGGTGCCAGTCAAACTCCAGGCCCCTTTCTCCCAGGTTATCACCAACAACCCAAACTACCTTTCCTGGCGAATTTACACTAGCCAAATTTGACAAGGTTGTTGAATGACCCTATTTGTCATGATCCACGTTGGCCTCCTATGCCGACGAAGTTTCCCTTGAACATTCCAAAGTTTGAGGCCAATCCTAACGAAGATCCAGGAGATCATGTGACTACCTTCCATCTTTGGTGATCATCTAACTCATTGAAGGATGACTCTGTATAGTTGCGATTATTTCAACGTACTCTCATTGGGAGTGCCGCGAAATGGTACATTGAACTCGATCGCTCAAGACACTCTTCTTTTGGTGAACTGGCGATGGTTTTCCTGAACCATTTCCAGTTACCTGTGAGATACGACGTTGGCATAGAACTGCTCGCCAATTTCGAACAGACAACAACGGACCATATCTCTGATCATATCCGAGAATGGAGACGCCGGAAGAGTTTAATCAAAGTGCCAATCCCATCAACATTCTTTCTTGAGTGGTTCCTTAAGTCTTTGGTCCTGCAGTTATCCAAAGACATTACAACGTCAGGAGTTTTCTCCGAAGAAGACGCCATCATGAGGGCTCAATAGTTTGAGCTCATCTATTCTTAGTCCAGTTTATTATACAACATCTTGCCAGATGCGCCACGTTCAATACTGGATAAAACTAGACAGAGAGCTGGACCACATGCTGATGGTATTGTCGGTTCAGCACAAACAAAGCCCGCTGAGAAATTGACAAAGAAATTGCAATAGTTATCAATACAACACACAATGGCCAACCAAACTACTGCTTTGGCTGCTCCCTCTACCAAAACGTCGGAAGTACACACAGTGCAGTCGACTAACCCAAAGGCCACCCAGCAGCCTGAAGGGAATAAAAAACAACGAAAGAAGGGTAAGGGGGACAAAAAACCCAACGATAATGTTGGCGGGGACAACACTAAAAAATGGAAGGCGAGGTATCCATGCAAATTGTGCGCAGAATACCACCCGACCCATGTATGTCCTCAACTTGCAGAGGCCCAGAAATTTTTCACGAAGCAACAACAGGCAGTGTTGACTAATCCATTTCAACATGGGAAAAATCTAACACAAGCCTCTGCAAGCATGGAAGGGGGCAGCCAAGAAACCTTCTCGCCTTCGAACAACCCCGCATCCGCGAATGTATATATGGTTAGAGGTGATGCTTTTATATCAACTAGAGCCCACGACTATAGTAAACCAAGCGCTTCTAAGAAAGGTAAAGAATTTGACCTCCCATCTCTTCCTCTACAGATTGAGAAGACGTTGGGAGAAATAATGACACACATTCCAAAAGGTGCATTTAAAAAATCTTCTCATAACCCAAACACAAGGGCCGCCCAGAACTACTCTGTGGTGGAGGATTTATCACAAACCCCTTGTACGATGTTTTCTTTGGAGGTCCTCCAAAGCTTCCCTTATCAGAGGAAAGCCTTGTTAACCGCTTTGGGCTCTACTGAGACTTGTAATCCAGGTACCATCATGTTAGATACAACTGACTTAAAACCTCATATGCCTTACCACGTAGCGTTTCAGATAGTAGTGGCTTATCCGACGAAAACTTTTACTCGGAATATCTTCCGCACGGTGGTCGATGAGGGCACCTTGACATGTGTTATGTCGTTGGCATGTTGGAAGGCCATTGGCCAACCTGTTTTGTCTCCATCACCTACCCTCCTCACTACTTTCGACGGTCATTCATTCCGACCACATGGCATCATTCCTTCTTTCCCCATGCAGTTAGGAGGGAAGATCGTGTGTTTCGAAGTAGAGGTAGTCAATGCTCCCCTTGACTATAACCTCTTGTTAGGTAGGAGTTTGAATTATTCTATGCAAGCTGTGGTTGCTACAGTTTTCTGGGTCTTGTTGTTTCCACACGAGGGTCAGATAGTGACCATCGATCAATTGTCTTTCTCCAGACCTGACCCAGCTTTGGGGGCATCCACGGTCTCGATGATTGATAATCCTAAACTAGGTGTCGTCAACGTAGGAGTTGGTTTGTGCCCATCCTTGATGGGTACCTTCGATTACCCACCTCCTCACGACAATATCAAATTTATATCCAATCACCATAAGGTTGAGATTTTTCAAGTTTCGCCATTCCGCACGAGTTACTTCGAGGATCCATGGATACTTCCTTCCCCATCGGCCATGATGGATGAGATAGGGCACCCAGGCATGTCCATGCCCTTGTCTGCTACTGAAGTAGCGTACTCTTTAGTCCAACAAGCTTCAACTAACCTTGATCTGACTCCTGCACAGGAGTTAGATCCACTTCTAGAGCCTATTTGGGCCCAGGGTTCTCTCGCTAACATCAATTCATTAGACTTAGTCTTACCTTCTGACGAAGCAGTAATCGAAGCAATGACTAGTCCGGACAAACCTTGGGAAGATCTTCATCAAAGATCATATTTTCTCCCAGAGTTAAGCCGAATCGAAGCAGGAGAATTCACCGTGACCATGACGGGAGATTAGTCGTTTCATATTAATCTCTTAGCTACACATGAAACTTATGCTGAGGGCAATATGGAAACTATCGATGAAACTATACCAATCAACATCTCCCGAAACCCTGGCGTCATGGAGAACATCTTCGTCGGTGCAGATTGCTCCCCTGAAGAGATTCAAATCTACATGGATCTTTTCAAAGAATTCCGCAACGTTTTTGCCTGGTCTTAAGAGGAAATGCCAGGTATTGATCCAAAAATAGTTGAATACGAAATCACAACTTATCCTGATGCCAAGCCTTTTCAACAGAAGCTTCGTCCAGTTAATCCCAAGAAAGAAGAAACCATCGATATTGAGGTTGAGAAATTGCTAAAGGAAGGTTTTATCTATCCTATTCATTTGACTCAATGGGTGTCAAATCTTGTGCCAGTCAATAAAAAACAAGGCACGATTCATGTATTTACCGATTTCCATGATTTGAACAAGGCATGTCCCAAAGATAATTTTCCAACACCATTCATCGACCATATCATTGATGAATGTGCTGGTTGCGAAGACTTTTCTTTCATGGACGGTTTTTCCGGATATAATCAAATCCAAATCAAATCCGAAGACCAACACAAAATGACATTCATTTGTCCTTGGGGTACATTCGCATATCGTAAGATTCCTTTTGGTCTTAAAAATGTTGGAGCCACATTCCAGTGGGCCATGTCTTTTGCTTTTCATGATCTCAAGCATATAGTCGAGGGCTATCTAGATGATTTAGCATCATGATCTCGCAAGAGAACGGATCATCCCACACACCTTAGACTTATCTTCGAACGCTGTCGTTACTTTTGGATTCGCTTGAATCCAAACAAGTGCATCTTCTGCGTAACGTCAGGACGTTTGTTAGGTTTCATCGTATCAACAATAGAGATCATGGTCGATCCTCTCAAGGTGGAGGCAATAATCCAGTTGCCCCCCCCACGCACAATCCTTCAGCTTCAGAGTCTAGAAGGCAAGGTGAACTTTTTACGATGCTTCATCGCCAACTATGCCGAAATCACCAAGGGATTTATGTGCTTACTGAAGAAAGACATTCCTTTTTACTGGGACGATGCCGCTCAATGCTCTTTCGACGCATTAAAACATGCCCTCACAACTGCCCCTCTGCTTCGGCCACCTAATTATAACAAATATTTCTTATTATATCTGGCTGCAGCAGAGTCAACCATTGGCATGGTTTTAGTTCAGGAAGATGATTTGTTCTCAGAATACGTGATCTATTACCTGAGTCGAGGCCTCATAGGACTGAAACTCAATTATTCTCATATCAAAAAACTTGCATTGGCAGCAGTTCATGCTGTTCAATGGTTCCGTCATTATGTTCTGTTTCGCAAGACCACCGTCATTGTTGTCATGAATCCATTCCAATACATGTTGACACAATGGGTAATAGGCGGAAAAATCAGTAGATGGATAGTCATCCTCCAAGGGTTTGACTTAGACTTCGTTTCAACAAAGTCCAAAAATTCATTGGTCTTCGTAGAGCTTATTTCAGAACTTCCAGTTGAGTAAGGTGACGTTGTGCCTAAAGAATCGCCTATCCGGGGAGATATGTTTTTGATCACATCTTCAGATCCTTGGTACAAAGATATACTTATCTATCTCCAAACTTTGAAGTGCCCCACTTTTGCTTCTCGTGATGAGCGTCGACGTATACGCCATCAGTCTAAGAATTATCTCATACTCAATGATACGTTGTATCAGAGAGGCATAGACTGCATCTTACGTCGATGTCTCACACATGAGGAGGCACTTATCGTGCTCAACGATTGCCATACCGGAGCTTGTGGTGGTCATTTTTCTGGGTTGGCAACAACCCAAAATATTCTACGAGCAGGTTACTTCTGGCAGACACTTATCAAAGATTGTATCGAATCGGTCAAGAAGTGCCATCCGTGCCAAATCTTCTCTTGGAAGATGAGGGCACATCTCGCTCCCATGTTTCCTGTCATCACAGTTGGTCCCTTCACCAAGTGGGGGATTGATTACACTACTTGCAACCCCCCTTCAGCAAGGGGGCATCGCTATATCATCATAGCTATAGACTACTTCACTAAGTGGGTCAAAGCTATTCCAATGTTTAAAGATGATGGAGAGACTACAACTCTCTTTTTATTCAACCAGATCATAGCAAGGTTCGGTGTCCCGAGAGAGATTGTTACTGACTATGGCAGTCACTTTCAGAACCAAATTATGACTGAATTAACATCAAAGCTTGGGTTACAGCAAGAGAATTCATCACCCTACTACCCCCAAGCCAATGGGTAGGTGGAAGCTATAAACAAAACTCTTAAGACTATTCTACAGTGAACTATCAAGTCAGCCAAGTCAAATTGGCATTTGATGTTATACTAGACATTATGGGCTTACCGAACATCTGTTAAGACTGCAACCAATTTCTCACCTTTTCAACTCATTTATGAGCTAGAGGCAGTCTTGCCCATCGAATGTCAGATCCCGTCTCTAAAATTGGCAGTACAATTATTTCCCGACACTTCTCCACTTGAAGAACGATTAGTATACATTGAGCATCTCAATGAACATCGTCGTGATGCAATCCTGGCCAACGAGGCTCACAAACATAAGGTCAAGTGTCAGTATGATAGGTCCATTCGTCCTTGGATTTTCTCTGAAGGCGACCTTGTCCTTGTCTATGACCAAGATAAGGACCCCCTGGGGCAGGAAAATTCAAACCCATGTGGTTCAGACCTTTCATCATAAAAGAGGTATTAAAAAAGGGCGCTTATCATCTGTTTGATTTTGAAGGGAACACTTTGGCAGAGCCTAGAAATGGGATCTACCTCAAGAAGTATTACTCATAGGCAGGTCACTGTGGGTAACTTTTTGTAACATATGTATAGTCTTTGTACTATTACTTTTTAGTTTCTTTTAAATGTTATGGACGTGTCATTAATGTTATCTTTCATCAATATGGAAGATGTCAAGTGATTCTGAGGTGTTCATTGGGTATGCAGACGGTGTTAGTCAGCACACTCGGAGGCTTTCCTCCACAACTTGGGTAATCTTTACACCTCAGGGCCAGTTGTTATCTTTCGGAGGTATATACTTAGGTGACACCACAAATAATGTCGCCGAGTATAGCGCAGTTATTGAGTTGCTTCGTGACACCTTGTCATTAGGTATCTCTCATCTCTGGGTCTATCTCGATGCTCAACTGGTTGTGTCTTAGATAAACAGAGTATACTGGGTTCATGGTCCAACCTTACACCGATGATTCCTTAGGGTACGTCTCTTAGAACGAAACTTTGATTATATTACATATTTTCATGTTCCTAGGAGATTAAACCAAATTACAAATACTCTAGCTAATCAAATTTTAGATTGGCATCTTTCACACATATGAAAGAACATTGACATATGCATGTAAATACATTTTTGCATACGTGATCCATAAGACAGAAAAGATAAAAAAAACCATATATAATATCATAAAGTAACCAGAGTACATAGATGGACGCAAGCGCCTCAAAAATAAGACCAATAATGAGTCACAGGGCTTATGCCCTCAAAAAATATATACAAGTAGTGCTCGTGGCACGTAAAAAGTCTAAATAGGTTCAAGGCCTATGGGCCCTGTTATACTGGTCCACAACATGGGCTAAACGCCTAAACAATCAGACCCACGTCCGAGGTGCCCCCACTACATGAGGCTGCATGGATGGCAGCAGGTCCTCAATCTCTGCCATTGGGACTGTGCGAGTGAGTGCAGTAAAGTTCCACTCAACTCGTCTAAGTACCCTCTCAGCCTCCTTGGCTGGGAGGGCTCCTGCCACTGCTGGTCCCCCGACAGCGGCAGCTACGGCTTCTGGCCGAGGATGACACATGTTCCGTGCATAATCAGTAGGTCGCACTGGTCCCACATCTGCATACAACAAAAGAATATCCATCAAATACTCTGGAATATAAAAAAAAAATGATATATATATATATATATATATATATATATATATATATATATATATATATATATATATATATA
>ML780921.1:2173751-2206600 GCA_009831015.1 Picea engelmannii
TAACAAAAACGACATAAAAATTACATATACAACAAAAAAAACTACAAAGGTGGAGACTTACCCATCTCCCCTCGCTCCTCACCAGGAGGCACGGGTATCTCAAGATCTCTAGAAAAGTCTATCCCTGCATATGGGTAATCCTCGATCACAGGGATTTGCCGTGACAACCATGCAAAAAAGTCATCATCGAAGGAATCATTGGTCCTTCCACAACCCTGTCGCTACAGTAATACTGCCCATCTACATACTGCAGGAAAAGAGGCCTAATGTCCTCGTACCACTTCCCGAGGACTAAAGCTAAAAATTCTCTCGAAAAAGAAGGAACACAAGATAGTCTCGAACCCGAAGTTCCTCTGTGTCCGCTGACAACAATCTGTCAATTTCCTCTTCATACACTTCAGTAGTGTGGTACTCCAGTCAAAAATTTATGCATTCAAGCACTGGATAGCATAGTTCATCTGTGCGCGAGATGCCTGATGCAAGGCCGCTGAACCGGTAATCCGCCCAATGAGCAGTAATATCGCTTGCAGTGATAGGTTAGTAATCTTACTTATGGGCACCTGGGAGCTCAAACGGTTTGTCCCAGCCTCACAGTGCAGGGCTATCAGTTCCGCTATGTTATGCGGCCCCAATGGAAACGTCCTGAAATTGACTGGTTCCCCTCTCCTTGAGAGGCCAGTCAAAAAGTAGATATCCTCGGTGGTGGGCACCAGTGATTTCCCCTCTAGCATGAAGGCCTCTGCATTAGGGTCCCAATAGTCAACCAAGGCATTTAGTAGCCTCAGTTGTGCTCGCATAAAAGGACACAGGAAGAACTTTAGCAAACCACATTGCATCAACGCGGCCATAGAAGTCGGATCTCCCGCAACCAACTCACTAACCTCTTCATGCTCCCTTTCCCTCCAGTGGACATACATCCTTCCAACACAACAAAGTTCAAGAGGGTGAGTGAGTGTTGTTTGATTCTTTTTGTCCATAAAGGGGGGTCCACGCATCCTGTCTAGGTGACAGTCGCGTGTACACGCGGGTATTTTTTACTTTGCCCGAGTGTACAAGCGGCCTGTCTAGAGACAGCCCACGTGGACCTAGGGCCGACCTTTTAAAGGTCGATGCCCACCTAAAAAATGAAATGAAAAACCAAAATAAAGAATTGAATAGCTAGATAGGGGAGTTTGTACTTACTTGGTCCAGACGGAAGTTCGTTTCGTCCACTGTAGCTCCCGGAATCATCGTTTCTATCAAAGGGGGTCTTTTGGCTCCAGAGTCAATTTCCAAATCAGTAATGGTGATAATGAGCTGCCAACTTCTATTTATAGACTTTTTGGCCTCTTTTTGTCACTTTTTTGGCCTCCCTTATCATTTTCTTTATACCAAAAACCATTTAGAGTGATTCAGGAGTTATATGGGAGGGATTTGATCGAGTATTGGGACATTTGTTTTGAGTTTTGAGGAAATTTTGACGGTCCATAATTTTTTTTCCAAGAATCAACTTGAGCATATAGGTTAGGTTACTACCCTGATTTTTGTGTCTCGTTGTCTTTTTCCTCTGCCATAGGATCGATCCCATCAGGTTGTGACACAGAACCATCATATCTGCTTTAGAAGTGTCGCAACTTGGCGGTAGAGCTTACCAGAACATGGATGCCCTAGGTAGGTCCTGGTTACATTATGGTGTCCATGCCGTCTCTAAAACACTGTAGGCTCGGGAGTCCTTATAGTCTTTCCTGAATATGAGTTTAAGCCTCATTTTCATGATTCTTCTTCGCTCTTGATCTCACCCTCAGGAATCCCAAAAAATAACGGGTCTTCTTTTAATCCCTTTTCAGACCCTCTAAACATGAAAAGATTTTCGAGTGATCTTGTTGCCTTTCACGCTCGTTAAACTAAAATTTGAAGTCACGTCTGTCCGACGGTAGTTTACCCCTTTTTCGGTCCGGACGGTCAACTGTACGAACAAAGGTATACTCTATGGAACTTCCGTTCTTTAGAAGAGTACTCTCAGGTATAATTTTATCCCTTTTCCAGGTCTGGGGGACTAAACTTACATAAAAGAAACCCCCTGGAGTCCATAGTTAAGCTCTTTTCAGACTCCCTAAAATTGAAAAGATTGTCGAGTGACCTTATTCTTTCACACTCGTTAAAATTGGTCCAGAAGAACATTCCTAATGGATTCCATAGTTAAGATTTTTTCAGATTCCTTAAAAATGAAAAAATGGCCGAGTGATCTTGTCTTTATCACACTCGTTAAAATGGTTTTGAATAGACATCTAATCGGTGCTAGTTTACCCCTTTTTCGAACTGACTAGACTACCTTCGTAAAAGGTAACCTAATGGAGTCTCCTTTTATGTTTTTTCAGACTCTCTAAAGATGAAAAACCACCGAGCTTACCTTCTCTGGGCTCGTTAAAATTACATCGAAGGACGTTACCATTGTGTGTTTTGTTAACCACGTTTGCATACCTTATACGCCAGTCTTGTAACAATTTTCTTCTGTGTCTTAACACCTTTGGCCCCCAGAGGATTTTTCCCGAGTATCATTCTACTAGAACATCAGTCTTGTCCTTGTGCCTTGCGCTTGTATGTTTGCAACACTCGTTCCTCCTTTGTAACGTAATATTCCTTTATTCTTTTTCCACAATTATTGAAAAGAACAAAAAAATCAAATATGCCCCAAAAAGAGGAAGGGAAAAGTATTTTCTTTATTGGTAGCATAATGAGTCGCCCTTTGATAAAGCACATCTGTCCATTTGTTCATCAGACTATGGGATGTAGTATGACCTTAGGAAGATTTTTCTCGCTATATAGAGTTGTATCCTCCACCATTTGGTTATCCTTCCAAACATATGGAGAGTTTCCGTTGCCTCCTGCTTCGTAGACTTATGATTAACATACATGATGCCTAAGTCTCATCATTTGTCGTGCTATTATCCAAGGGAAGTTTTTCACCAAGCCTGAGTCGGCCCCTCTGCAATATGTCTCTTGTTCTCATACCTGGCCATCCTAAACATCCAATCAAGTCCTTGTTCGAAATCACTGAAGCCTTCGGTTTGATCATCAAGATTATCAAGTCCATGACCGACAAGCCATCGAAGACCTCTGGGTAGTGCAGTCATACACTCATATTACACTCCTACCCAAGTTTTGAAGATTTTGAAGTTGTTGCTCGAGCTCTGAAGATCTCATCTCCATCCATTAGGCTGAATCAACTTCTGAAAGATGGATACTCTATATGTATATCTTTCTGATTTCGAGATGTAGCTCCGCTTTGTATTGTTCGTGGCTACTCTTTATAGTTATTTGACATGGATCTACAATGTATTTGATTGGTAGCCATGATTATATTTTATCCCGAGCATGGGTATGCCCGCCTTGGTGAGACATTTGTTATTCTGCAGATGGCACCTCTCGGTTCCTGATCCTTGGTCTCAATCGTTCGGCACATCAGTAAATATTGGTAATGTATTTCGACCATCAGATGCTATTCTGACCTCACACATTAGGGGGCATCTGTTATAACCCTAAATTGCACCACACATGCTTACCTAGCATCAGGCCAACTCATATCCCTTCTTTGCCAAAGCACTGTTGAACAACTCTTTGAAAATCCTCTTTTATAAAGGCCCACACGCCCTAATCCATTACTACACGCGTGTACACGCTGGCTGACCCAAAACAACCCGTGTGGACCGACAAAAGCACGAAAAAAGGAAAGTTGTTGACGAAACACAAAAGCTATGGGTGAGTTAACTAAAACTCCTGGCCATGCATGACCAAGGGTTCATCCAAATACCTATCTCCTTCTAGCCTATAAAAGAAGGGGTAGGGGTCCCATTTGGAGGAGGAAAAATATAGCAAAGAAACGCTGCCCATTTACGTATTCCCATTGTCCCAACCCTTTAGAATTTCCTTGTGCCAAAGGAGATTCAATGAAAAGCAGTTGGAGGACAGTCGAAGAGGAGCCCAGGATCAAGTTTGTGGAGTGGTGGCCGGTCTCAGCTTTTGTAAGTTGACTCATTCAAAGTAATAAAGAAAATGCTTTTCCCGTCCCAATTCATGAACTGTTTATAGTTTGATCAGTATATGTTTGGATTTCTAACCCGTTAGTATATAAGTAGGATGCATGCGTAGTTGTTTCTTGTCTTGGATGCAGGTCATCTTTGGAAGGAGTATTGCGAACAAGTAATCAAGTACAATGGAGGATCGACATCAAACGCCGGGAACGAGGTAGGTTGATCTTTCCATGCATTTACTAAGAAAAGGGGATTTAAATCTAGGGATGAAGGTAGAAAGTAGTTTTTCTTCAGTCATATCTGCATGCAAAGTCTGAACTCTATTTGCTAGTCCATAGGGAGATTTTCCCCACAACAACATCTAGACCAATAACCCAAGAAAAATTCAACGCGCTAGGACACTGAATTAATTGTCAAACGCATGACGTCTAACCCAAGAACCCAATCGACAAGTAAACAAGACGTAAGGGAATATGACGACTATAACATTCATACATCACATTAAATTCATTGTGCAACAATTTCTATTGCAAACATACATCAATCTGTACACATTAAAATAATTATCAAACGATTAACTCATTGTAACTATTTTCCAATTCCAATATCAGATAAGTATTTTCCTAAGGAGGAATTTGTTATCCTTTAAACTGAACCAAAATGAAACATGTCTTTGAACAATATAAGTTGTTGTCTTTACAAACTGAAACAGATATAAGTAATTCCTAAGGGTGATTTCGCTATCCTTTAAATAGAAACAATATAATAAAATTTCTTTTTATTAAATATGTCTCTGCCAATTAGTAAACCTATGTCTAGCAATGATGTCACTATCCCATAATAATATTTCTATCCTTTACTAAATCATGTTTTATTAATGTTTTCTAACCATGTCCATTAATAGAATCACGACCATTAATGTGGTCTAACCAAGTGCTATCTATTAGTAAGAAATCAATCAATAAATCCATGTGCTAACTGTCAACAACCAAGTGATCGTCGTCCATTAATAAAGAATTAACAATATAAAGGAAATGACAAGGAAATAAATATATAATTCACTGACTAAGTAAGGGATTAATCATATATAATGTTGTCTAGATAATTTGTTGTTATGTAATTCATTGTCATATAAAGGGTTATTGTGTCTATTGAAATCGTTGCCAACCATCCATGTATACACGATCATTGTCATACCCAATAAATCCAAGATCGTTGTTTATTATAATTTATAACAATGTTGTCTATTATATTATAAAAATTTGCTTACTGTTATATCCTATCAACCGTAGCCATGTCAAACGTTATCCATTAAAGCCTATCAAATGTTGTGTAAATAAAAATGATGGGTGAATGCTGCGTAATGTGCCACGGAAAACATATGGTGAATGCTATGTAATGTGCCACAAAAATCTTATCGTGAGTGTTGTGTGTCATGCCACAAAGTTAATGGTGTGAGTGTTGGGTATTGTGCCACGAAAATCGTGGTGTACCCGCTGTGTAAATGCCCCTAAAATCATGGGGTGAGTGTTGTGTCACATGCCAAGAAAACCATCTAGAAATAAATCAATGTTAATCAACATAATTTCGTTGTCATTCAAGGGTTAAAAACACAGCCAATCAAAGTGTAATTTTGTTTTCATTCAAGGGTTAAAAACGCAGTCAATCAAAGTGTAATTTCGCTGTTGTTCAAGTATAATTTTCGCTGTCATTCGAAGGTTAAAAACACAATCATTCAAAGTGTATATTCGCTTCCTTTTAATCAAGAACTAACAAAATCGTTGTCTATACATTAAATCATTTTTGAATATTAAAAACCATTTTCTGAATATTAAAATCGTTTTAGAATATGAAACTTGCTTCTGAATTTTAAAATCATTTTGAATAGTAAAGTTTTTTTTGAATATTGAAATCGTAATCATTTTTGAATCGTAAAATCGTTTCTGAATATTTAAAATTGTTTTTGAATATGAACTTGCTTCTGAATATTAAAATCATTCTGAATAGTAAAATTGCTTCTGAGTATTAAATTCATTCTAAATAGTAAAATCATTTTTGAATATTAGAATCATTCTCGTGATATTAAATCGCAGTCAATAATATGTAAATCACAGTCAATATACCAAACAAACATTGGATAATGTGCCAAGAAATCGTAGAGATAATATGCCAAGAAATTGATCAGATATGGAACGTAGAGATAATCATCCACAAGAAAACACATATATGAATCGATCATAGATGAATCAACAAACACATATATCGTCAGCTTGCATCCATCAACGAATCATGTCAACAATAATTATCAATCATCATAACATCTAATCATATGTGCATATGTCACATCAACAACATTCAACCCAACAGCCCACTCCCTGACTCGATCCAGAGTCCAAGGGGTTTCATTGATACCTCTGCATCCTCAATGTCCAAAGTCTTTCACACTCAGGAGAACCTAGTCAATAACACATGTCTATGTAAATACAAAAAAATAACATATCATCAAGTCCATCATATCTCATAATCATAATCAAAACGACCAATAGTATAATAACCCGGATCACTTGCAAGCAAGTGTCCTAAAAAAATAAGATTATGATCTCTCAGTGCGTGCAAGAGCGGGATGTTACACTTACTAAATTAGATTATTAACTATTGGATTTAATGGTTTTATTACTTAGTAGCATTAGATACATTCATTGTTTATTTTACTAATATTTCATAAACATTTGGTAGCACTAGATAGATTTATTAACTTTCATTATTGGTTGGTATGATGATTTAATTGGGAATGGTGACTTATCATAAGTTCTAGGGACAATTTTCAAATTGCATGACTTTGCATTCTATTTAATATTATTTAATATAAATCATTTTATATTTTGATGTTTATCTTAACTTTTTGGGAAAGAACAATGGAGATAAGAGGGGGATGGAAAAGGGGAAAAAGGAAGGGAGAAAATGGAGGTTGGAAGGTTGGATAATGGGGGAGTCTGGATACTTTATGGAATAAATATTTCTTGCGATGATATTCTTAGGGGAAAGAGAGAAGAGATGCATTGTTTTTCTTGGAGTCATGGGGCTAGGCTCTTAGTTGGCTGAGAGAATAATTGTGTTGTTTCACTCTTGGTAAGTGGGAAAAAATGCTTGGAAGAATATTCCTACTACTTATTGGACTACATTACAACTGATCAACTTCAACAAACTAAGGAGGATGTATTTTTCGTAGTATGCATTTTGTTTTGTTTCTGTTATTCCATTTAAAGAACAAAATTTTGTTTACTTCAAATATCATGTGTCTATAAATTAACAAATATTACTTTATAGAATCTCATGGATAGGTCTTACACATGGTATTAGAGATGTAGTTTAGATGCTAGAGCCTTAAGGGTCTACCTAGGAATAAAATGTAGAATTAAAAAAAGATAAAAATACTAGAGCCTTAAGGGTCTACCTAGGACTGAAATGTAGTATTTTTATATGTTTGTTTTATTTTAGTTTTAGTTTTATTATAATTAGAATTTAACAAGATTTTATTTGATTTTCATTGATTTAATTGATTTGTTTTGATTGTAGGTTATGATGGAGATATTGGATCCTAAGATTAAGGGGAAGTAAAACAAACTCATACACCTATAAAAAAAAGATGAGCATCAAAGGAAAAAGGAGGTTGGACTAGGAGAAAGGAGGCTTACGCTGTCGCAAAGGCTTCTTCTTTGAAATTCAGTGATCAGGGAGAATGTTGGATGATTCTAGAGGAAAAAATATTGAGATTAAGGCATGAAGAAACTTATATTGATACAGTTTCTTTCATGATATCATATGCGTATAGAGTTTGAAATGAGTAACAATGAGCTTGTGCACTATTGTCAAGCTTAGGAGACTTGTTCGAAGACCATGGGGTCTTTCTATTGTAATTGATTTTGATATTGTTATCATCATTAGAGATAATGAAAGAATTCACTTTTTTTTGTTTAAATTCTATTCTAGATGAATATAAGTTTGCATTATGTGCAGTGTTGTCGATTTATGCAAAGTTATGTTTGCTTAAAACCATTGATAAACTACTTTTCATGGTTGGTTTAATAACTATTTACTAGGTTGATTTCTCATATGTATTTGTATTAATGATTGTTTGATTATGTGAATTGTTTCCATAGTTTTAAAAATATATCTTTATTTCATGTTCAATTGATCCTCCACAACTGAGAGTTAGTATGCACAATTATTCTTTTCTCAGTAACTATTTACTGAGCTAAGTGTAATGTGTATTTGCATTAATAGTTGTCAAGATGTATGAACTATTTCCACATTTTGATAGCTTACAATATCTCATTCTCATTTTCCTATTATTTTCCTTGCTCCTAACTCGGATAAAAGAACTACTTGTATGTCCTAGTAAGGATAGTTTAGCTTTAGAATAGAGTTAGATTAAGCCATTTCTTTTCCACATTCTAGATTAAAGAGATACAAGGAAAGTCTCCTTTCGGGGAGCAATTTATAAGAGGTTACCAAACCCTCATATTGGTCGGAATCACCACACCAAACGAATAAGGGCCTAATCGGGGCCCTGATCGGGTGATCTCCTTATGATGTTGATCATGGTCAATTTTGGCCATCAACACCCATGAAAACCCTAACCTATATAAAACATAGATACTACAAGCCCTATTATTTATATACCCTAACGTGTAAAATACTTTAGTGAGTCAACAGTTACACTCACTACCTCTTACTAAGGATTAGGATAGTACACATAACAAGGTGGTGTGCTTGGTAATGGTAATATGAATACATTGAATGCACCATAGTGTAATGACATTAGGGATCGAACGTCAGTTCTATGTGCGCTCGATATTGAACCTAGTAGGATATTGTTAGTGTATTATTAAGTATGTTAGGGTAGGGTAAGCTAGTGTTGGGTAAGTTAATATAGGCTAGTATTAGCTAGGTTACAAAGGAGTAATGTTATACCTTGCTAATCCAGTCTATTTTAGGGTAATATATGCTAGGTTAGGATAGGTTAGGTAAGGTTTGGCTACGGAAATATAAGTTGGGGTAGGGTGGGTTATGTTAAGTTAGGGTAGGATATATTAGAGTAAGGTAGGTTATTCTAGGATAGGGTAGTGAAATCTAGTGTAGGTAAGGTAGGTTAGTGTAAGAATATTCTATTTTAGGGTTGGATAGGTTAAGTTACTATGACCTAGTGTAGGATATGGTGGTGTTGATGGGTCTAAATTTTCCCGACAACAGCAAGGGGCACTCCCTAGTACACGGTCCCAACCAGACTAAGCACTGTTTGGATTAGGAGTCCCATCTGGAATTTGGCCTAGCTACCATTGATACTATTTTTGGGGTTTTTGGCCGGTTACAGACCGATTTGCCAATGAGGATGGATGATGAGTGGATATTTAATAAAAATATGTATATAAATACTATCTATTAAATGAAAAATAATCTATTACTAATCTAATCTAATCTATCCTAGCTAGGAGAAAACTAAAGTAACCAACGAGTTGAAAATGAAATTGAATCCTGCATAAAATCCTACACAGATAGCTGGAATAGAAGAGAAGAATCATAAACAAGTGTGTACACATACATATAACCATATTAGTCCAAATTAAAACAATTCACACATTAACAACTCAGAAATTTTAAGGCATAAAGATATTCGAAGAAAAACTTAAAATTATAGAATATCACCGATTGCATAATAATTAATCCATAAATAAACTAGCATTCTTACAGTTCACATGAAAAAAATTCATCTTCACTTGAAATAATTCACTTCTTATATTGTGTCATACAAAAGAATTCCTTCTCCAAAATCTAGTCTTGAGGGCTTCTCCTTATTAGCAGTTTTAGGAGTAATACATGAAAACTCCAAAGAAAAACTCTTCAGATTTAATTGACACTGTGTTCCCAAAATAGTTCAGAAATAGACAATGTTTGAAGAGCCAAAATCCCTTTCCAAATGGGCCTCTACTCTACTTTATAAAATTTTATAAGTAACTCCTAGGTGACTCTTCACCTTCTTCTTGAAGAAGCGGTTACAAAAATGGTTCAGCTTCCTATTCTCAATTACAAGTGTATAATAAGGAAAAAATTGAGGTTGGTTGAGAAAAGGACAAAATACAAGAAAGGTGTTGTCATCACTATTTTTTCTTTATTCACAAGTTTTGTCCCTGATGTATGCCTTCCATATTTCTAGTCGGTCAAACAAGGATATGATTCTTCTGTAAACTAAATGCTCCAAATATGCATTGTTCATGGCCATACTATCTTGCAAGGTGCTCATGTATTTTACTATCATGGTCATGAAATCTTGTATCATGATATGGAGTTTTACCGGTTGCAGCAAGTGTTGATCTATGAGGTCAATGGTGATGGTAGTGGTTTCTTCAACCACTTCTCTCCTTTGATTTGTGTTATCATGCACCTTTTCCACCAGCTCCTTTGTCACAATATTTTTTCCTAGCTCATCTAGCTTTGGTAGTTTTCTTCTCTTGAGAAATTCATGTGTAGCATTTTGTATCCTTGAGCATATTTCCAGTGATTTAGTGACCTCCGTATCGGATTTCTGCCCCACCTGTTGACAATGGTCAAGAACATACAATTTTTTTTTTCTATATGATTTTGATGGTCTATATAATTTTGGAGGTGTGTCGAGATTTTTTTCAATCCATATGTTGATGTTGTCAATTCCTTCTCGAATGGTTTTGTACTGTGTCATATTTTTCTATATCCGATTATTCTACTCACTGATTGTCACAACTATGTCTTGAAAGAGGGGCAGGTGAGGATACATGTCTATGATGTCTTCTTCTAGATCACTTTTTACCTTTCCAACACTAACCCTGAAACTTTTAAGGCTTCTTTCATCAATCATGACTTGATTAAGATTTTCTGCCATCTCTTGATCTTTGCTTCTTTCTCTTCATTCTGTTGGTAAAGTCTCTGAATGTTGTCTACATTGGCATTCAAAAATGTAGATTCAGATGTAGTTGTAGCTATGGGATCTTCCCTTACATCTCTCATCATAGTAACGTGTGTGACAACCGATATTGGCATTCCTTTTGTCACCGACACTTTCTTCATGTGTTCTTGCACAATTCGACTTGTCTTGTTGTCATAGGTGAAGCTCCTTAATTCAAGTACCTCACTTGGTTGGAATGGCTCCCAGAGCCCAAGCCTTAAATCACCACCTGATATGTATGTTCCTATATCTGCAGTAGACATTTCTAGGACATCCATTTCCATTGGTTGAGTGTCACCCCCTCTATATTCTTCCTCTTTCTGTTGTCTCTCAACCTCAACCACTTTACGGGCTGCCTCTTTAGCTACCTTTTCTGCTTGTTCTGTTGCAGCTCTTGCTATTGCTTCCCTTGTTGCTTTCTCCTTTTGTTTGACTTCTCTCTCTATTATAGATTTTTCGTCTACCTTAGATTTATCCCTAGCCTTGTCTGCATCAATATTTTGATTCTTCTTTCCTACATCATTTTTCATTTTTAAGACTCTCTCTTTGTCCCTCCTCTTTTTATTGGTCATTCCTTCTTCTACCTCTTCTACTAAAACTGAATGTATCAAAGATGAAGTAAAAGGATATTTCTCAACTTATTGTTCCTTTGCTTTCTTCTTGGCTTCCTCTCTAGACTTTTCTTCATCTGTGATCCTTCCTCTTAGTTGGCCACACCTATTGAAGATGACATCATCGTAGGTCCAGGCGTTTTGGTGCACTTCTTATTCCTCCCAAAGATCTGTGGTATATTACCAAGGCAGACCAATCTTGTTGAAATGCTCTCTCACAATGTTCTTGGGGTCATGTCTCCTGTATCACTCTTCCCCGAAGTGATAAGACAACAAGGTATTTACCTATGCATGGGCCTGCTTAGTATTTTCGAAGAAGTAATTTCCAACATACAATGGCAACAGAGGCCAAATTGTTTTCTTCAATCAGTATAACATTCCTCCAACTTCATGTATGATGGTCTGGTATGCCATTTCTTGGAGTAAGATCTTGTTGGGTACAAACCGGGGAAGAAGATGGGGTTGTTTCATTACACCATATACCTTTATATAAGTGTCGTGCTCCATGAGATACCAATCCCCAATTCTCCTTATGATCATTATGGCTTTGTCAGTCATGCATGGGGGAGTGGTGCAGAAAATGAACTTGTATAATGGGGCCAGAAAGTGCTCGCATATCCTTTGGTATTCCATGCGGTACTTGTTCTCCCAAATAACCTTACAATATACATGAATTATTGGATCAGATGGTTGCCACCTCCACCCCATCCTAGGGTACTTGGTATTTGTGCACATGATTTCCAACAAGTATGAAGACATATGGAATCTTGGAAATGTTCCTAGTTGGGCTTCCTTTACCGCAGATATGACCACCGTGAGATTCTCAGACAGGATGTCTTCCCAGCTGGACGATGATCCCTCATCTGTGTAGTAGTATATTAGAGGCATGCAATATAGGGATAATTGTGATGCGTCAGGTTCCCCATATAATCTGCACAACATGGCTACTAAGTACTGGTAGGGTCTTCTTAGGGAACTTGTGGGATATCCACTTTTAGGTCTATACTTGAATTGATTTTCTTCTCTATACCATTTTGGGAACAGGTCCTTTGGCGTGTACTCAAACTCACTAAGGAGCTTGTTATCTAGCCTCTTGTTTCCTTTCTCACTATGATAACACTTGGCCAAATACTCTGGTCTGTATGACGCTATGGGGTCTTTCCTTGCATTACAGATGTATCTTCCTTTTACATCTATGGTATTTAGGATCCATGTAATGGAATTCACACATGAGAATAAGGTTGGGTGTGTTTCTACTTTGAATATGCTTGACTTCCTAATATTATTGAATACTTGAAGTTTGTTTGGGTCTTTAGCTTTGGCAGAGAAATTAGATTTTTTGAACATATGGTATATTTCTCGCCATTTCATTGTTTCTCCATCCTTTTCCATTAGTCCTGACGTATCATCATATGTGGATCCAATGATTTTTGGGTTACCCTTTGCTTTTTGGGCACTACCAGAGACCTCGACTGTAGATGCCTTGCTTGTTTTCTTTCAAGGTGACATACTTGAACCTGCAATGAAAGATGAGTTTAGTGCATATATTAGAATATAACATGCAATTGAATGTGACTAAAGAGTTTGAATTACCATAGGAATAATTAGTGTCATCATTGGGAAGGGAGTCCATCATCTAAGGATATTAAAGTGATGGTAGGAATACTTGAGAAACTTGGTGGAAATTTAAGGAGGAACTGGTGAAAGGCGTGCTTAAAAGGAAAAATTAGAGGTTGAAATATTAACTCCTTCGACGCAAATTAGAGGAGTTTGTGATGAGGTTTCTGAAGTGAATTAGCTTCGGTCGACAGAGTTAAGAACAACTCCTTTGATGTGAATCATAGGAGTTAACTCTAAATGCTTTGATAACAAATTGGAGGAGTTGTTACTTGTGTTCCCGAAGCAGAATGAGAATCAACATAATTACTTGGAACTCCTTTGATCATATTGTAGGAGTTAATGAGAAATCCTTCGATATGATCGAAGGAGTTATTGTTAAGTGGCCTGAGTGAGGAATGTATGTGCAGAGAGATTTTTTAGAATTCCTTCAAGAGTATCCGAGGATTTAATTGAAACATTCTCGATGGAAACCTTTGAGAATGCAAGTTCAGTTAGCACTTAGGGATCGAACTAGGATTGGAACACGACTTCGTGCTTGGTGCTTGGTAGAGATGTTATGGTTGGGGCTTCATTGGATTCTTTCTCATTGTTTAGGGATGACTAGAAGGCGTGACTTGGATATTTAAAGAAGGTCGTGAAATATTTTCCAAGAGGTTAATAGGGATTGGTAACCATTGTTTGCAGAGTGGGCTAAGGATAAGGTAGTGGAAAATATCAATGTGGAAAATCAGAAGCAGAAAGAAACAAAGTGGAGTATGAATAAAGGGAGAAAAACCCTAACCTTAGCAAGGAGGAAGAATGCCCATACATGTTTGTTGACCTAACGCCACCTGGAGGGTATTGATAGGCTACAAATCTTATATTGATGACTTAGCACGCTCTTGGTCTGAAAGAAACTCCTCTCACATCGTTTAAGTAGGATAATGAAAATTCGTTGTCGATTGATACATATAGGAATCGATGGGTTGAACATTTAATGTTGAGTTGGTAGAGTAGTTATGGTCGGAGGAATTGAGAGGAAGTTCTTCGATGACCATCGAAGAAATTAGCGGGAAGTTATTTGATGTTCGTTAGAGAACTTGCCTCAAAATCCTCTGAATACATTGGTAGAATTGGATGGAACTCCTACGATGGGAATCAAAGGAGTTGGAATCAACTCCTTCGATTCCATCGGAGGAGTTAGTGGAAACTTGCAAAATAAGTAAAGGTATTGACAGTGAAGAGAGAAACTCCCCTGATGTGAATCGGAGGAGTTAAAGGTTACTCCTCCAATTCACATCAGAGGAGTGTAACGACCCCTCCATTACGACAACAGATAGTGGTTATGAATAGAGTAAATAGTTTTTTTGAAACAAACGTTAGGACAAGTGAAATGCATCATAACATAATTTAATAACCACAATCAATATCATCATAAACGAACTGAAAGAAAAATCACTATTATTCAACAACCATATCACATGAATATAACATAAGGAAACTACCCACCCAACCTATCCTGCATGGTTAGGACCTCCAAGACACATAAGCAATGCTCAGGTCCAGGATTCATCCGATTGATTTTGACCACTTAAGGTATCAGGACTGGTGATTGTTATGAGGAATAATGAAGTATCTAAATCCCATTAATTCAATCATACACTGCTATTCAATAATAGAATCATCAACATACTTAATCATCAATTCATCATAGTGCAAATAATAATCTACTCTACTTAATAAATCTTTCAAGCAATGCTTAAGTGTAATTTCGAATAAGAAATTAATACATAAATATTAATAAGAACCCCATTAGTATAAGTACAATCTTAGGAGTGGGTAGAGATCTAATTCAATCTTCATTAGTATCTTGTCAAGTCAGGCTCAGTTCAGGTCAAGCATCAAATCAAGTTTTCACCATTTGCAATAAATACAAGTTCTATGTAACTCAACCATGTACCTTATTAACATGATATATCTTAATTAAGAATTCATAGGTACTTTAGATACTAGGTACAATTCCAATCATAAAATCCCATAAGAAGATTTAATGTCATCCTTAAACACCACATACGGAATTCAATACCACTTTAAGTATCCTCTTTAACTATAAGCAATCAATCATAATTATCAATTAATAAGAAGTCTACTGCTTGCATATCCATTTTAAAAGAACAAAGAGATTCAATCATAACAAGCAATATGGCAAGATTCCAAGACTACCTTACATTTCCATTGCAAGAACTATAAGAAGTTCAAACCCATAATTTAAGAATTAGATAAGATAAATTATATGCTATCTTTCATATCCATATATAAGGATAATTTAAAGAAGATAAAGTTTTATCAAACAATAAAATGAAGAACCCAAATTTGACTTATAAACCCAATTAAAAGAACTAAAGGAAGACCCAACAATAATATAAGAATCCAATGCCAGCTTACAATTCTATTCAAAGGTATTGAGGAAGACCAAATCTTATTTCAACCATATATAAGGATGCAATTTCTATCTTAAGAATTCATTAAAGGAGTTAAGGGAAGACCAACTGTAATAAGTAAATGATAGAAGTCAACTACCCTATGTATCCATTTAATAATTAAGAAAATCAAGTCTTATTAAACCATAAATAAGTCGCTCACGTGATAACTTATAAATCCGTTTAAAAGTTTAGGAAGAAAAATATTATTTGACCATAAATAATTAATATTCAGAGGCTAAATCACATGTCCATAGCAAGGAACATGAAGGAGTTCCAGAATCTATCTCAGCCCCTGATCCGGTGTGTAGAAAAATCTGAAATTTGGTCCAAACCTCAATCCTACACTTAATAAGGCTCTCCATCCGACACTTAATCCGTCCCTCCATCCAACACTTAATACGGCCCTCCATCTGACACTTAATTCGGCCCTCCATCCGTCACTTAATCCGACATTGAATTATGATAATTTAAATTAAATTCAACATGCAACAAAAATGATTTTATTAATTGCATAGCCTTAGAGGAAGGGACAATAATTGATGCAGGGTCTGTCAAGAAGTGGCAATGATAGGTAATAGGTGAGTGAATATGTATACGCCAAGTCAATCAAACAATTACAAAACTCACCCTTCTTGGTGTTAACTCTATGAATGTTACCACTATTTTAAAACGTGGAAAAATCAATACACAAACAGTTAACTGGAAATTGGGAAACTAGAAATGAATAGGTTAAATAGCATTGTTAATTTCAAGAGGGATGTTTCCATAGACACCTGATCCGACACCTGCTCCTACACTCGTTATGGACCTTAAAACAAAACTAAATTTCTGGTAAATTCGAATTTAAAATTTACAAGAAGCAAATGGATTTTGGAAATGGTTAAGCCTTAAAGGAAGGACAGTAAATAAATATAGAGGCACTTAGGAAGGTCAAGTTATTGTTGTAGCCCCAATTCATTCCACAAATTATAATACTTAAAAATTAAAATTCAGAAAAATAAAATAATAACAGAATAGTAAATGCTCAATTAATTTATGGGATTGTTTCCTAAAAGACAACAAAAGATTCCACATGACAGAGCTATAGTATTTTGACAACAATTAACCAATTGACATTTTCAAAATCTTCTACAGGCTTGGGCAGTGCAAATCCCAAAAATTTTGTTCCCAGAAATAAATTAACATACATAGATCTTTAAATTCAATCATCTAAAGTGGAGATCGCTTGCAAGGACTCTACATGAAGAAATTTTTCCAGACAACAACATTTTCTATAAGGAATCAATAGAACACCAAAATCAAGGTTTATAAAAATTTCAAAGACAAAGGAAGAGGAAGGACCATCACTCAAATTGAAATTTTGGGCTCTTCAAGGATGGGACAACAGTCACACAGAGTTACCATAATTCTAGAATTGCACGCAAAAATTTAAGCATGGAGTTCAAAGGTCAAGAGCCAAGTCGTAAGCAATAAAGGTGTGGGAGAGAGAGGGCCAAGAGGAGGAAAGGTTCCACAGAGTACGGTACTGAAAAAAATGCATCCACCCATAAATTACGATTTTTTGAGATGAGGCGATAAATGTACGTGCACTTATGCAATAGGTTCTTGTTCTTACCCAGGAGGAATTTACCAAGCGTAAAATTACGGACTTACATGAAAATAATGTAAATCCCCTGTCAATTTCCTTTGAAACGGATTAGAGTTGTGCTAACAAAACTAACAAATCAGATCTGATAATAGACTGCCAGCTACTAACTATACAGATCTGGGATTTCGGAACCGAGAATATCTTGAAAACAATCCCACAGAGTCACAACGGAAAACCAACTAAGTTATAGAACCTCACGAAATCCTTTCAAGAAATTCTACCATTTCACATTGAAAACGAATCTACAGTTTCGATATGGGAAGAGGTTTAACAACAACATAAATAAAAATTTTGACAACACCGTAAACAGAGTTTGTTCTTAGAAATTGAAATCCGAATTAGTAATCACAAGGGTTATTCATTCTTCAGGGTTTTCCCAAACACAACCATATATAATGCACAATCGTATCAACATGCAACATGAGACATTTATGCATAAATCACATCTATGGAAATAATAAATTAATTAAATTTTTTATATGTAATCATTGGCAACAACTAAGAAATTAACATTTTGTATGTATATATCCTAGCAACCATTAATCATTTGAGAAATCAAGATGACAACAATTTTCAGAATTTTATCTTCTATATTTCAATAAAAACTATCAAGGACTTGTCAATTCAAGTTTATAATTACAATCAATTTATGGGGAATTTACAGAACCCTATTATACAAATTAAATCTCAATACAAATTCAAATTTTAGAATAATAATACCGTAACCAACGAAGAAGAAATCTGAAGATGTTCTTCAGCTAATGGTGCTCCTTCATTTCTCCAGCTAGCCAATCATTGAGACTTCACCGGTATCTCCCAGCCAACGCTAGGGGTACTCTTCTTCCCCCTTAGCCCCCCAAGCTGCAAAGGGGCCAAGGAAACACAACCAAAAATACTCTAGCTCCAATATTGCCTCGCAAGGTAGAGCCACCGCTCTATATCAATCTTGGTATCCCAACTCTCACAAGTAAAACGAGTCAAAAATAATTTGGCAGCATAACCTTACCAATAACTAGTGTCCTCCTTTCCCATCTAGACCATTTTCTTTATAGGAATTTTCTCACTGACACATGTCCACATGCACAATTAATTATCTTCTTAATTAAATAAATTTGGATTATTCATCCTCTCCCCAAGTTGCACAATTAATTACATATTTTATTTTAATTAAAATTCCATTTCCCTCACATTTCCCAAATGTGTTCCTAGTTGTCTCTTTATTCCTCAGATTCTCATTTAATGACTGACTACTTACTAAATCTGAGTTAGAGTTAAAATAAGAGTCTTCTTCTAGTTAGACTAGTTGTAGCTAAACTCTAGATACCATTCTATGTGTACACCTATTCTCTCATGCTTTATTCCTTTCTTATTTTAAAATTCCATTTTGGTATTTTCTTGCACACATGTGCATTATATCAAATATTTATATTTATCTCACTTTTTTTTTAGATTGATTCATCTCTAATCTTTTATTTTATTTAACATTTTATTTTAGTCCCCTAACTGAACTTAGAATTAGGTTTTGTCTTAGAATAGGCTTATACTTTTATGGGGATTTATAATTAATAAAATTACTCATTAATTAATTATTTTAAATCTAGCAATGTCAAATCAATTTATTGTTTTCTAGGCCACCTAGATTCATTGACTCAAATTTCTTTTTAAATTACGTGACGTGTCCTTCAAGACGTACTCCTGTGCTCGAAGGGTGCCACTCACCTTTTGACTCAGTTTGGTAGTTTTTCCAACCCTTGGAGTCAACACTCCACTCGGTTGACCTTGTGAGAGACAAAATGGCTTCTAAGGAATAAGGAATCTGCCTTATTGCGCACCCCTTAGAAATATTCACGAGCTATTGTCTTAGTCTGCCTTGATGACATTGTGGACCTCTCGAACTAGGTAATCGTCAACCTACAATTTGAGCCATGACGGGAGTGCTAGTAGGCTTTGATAGGGACTCTTCCACACCTCTCCCTCAATGTCTGGTTTTCTGTGCATGACCCCTTTACTCCTTATGTGAGTCATATTAGCAAGCAATCGTCAGCCTGCATCCATCGATGAAACACTGTGAATGATCCATATACAAAATCATACTATAATCAATCATATGTCACATATGCATAAATGAAATAATCAAATGAATACAATCCACTCCTTGACTCAATCTAGATTCCAAGGAGGTCCATTGATTCCATAAACATCTATAATCTGTCATGTGTCCTCCACACTCAGGTAAACTCATCAATAGCATCTGTCAAGACATATATCAAGTAATAATAAATCACAACCCATCAACATCATCATGAAAATACATAGTCGAAACAAAGAACATTGTACTATAATCGGATCACTTGCACGCAAGTGTCCTCAAAGAATAAGTCGATAACATGTGCTCAGTAGAGTAGGATGTTACAAGGAGTTAGAACTAACTTTTCCTATTTCTCCCAACTTGCTCAAAAAAAAATAAATCAAGTACTTCCTTTTGCACATGCTTTCTTAAGGTGAAAAGGATTTCCCTAAGAGACTTAAGGTAAAGAGAGGCCAAAGAAAAGTTTTTTCAACATAAAAAACATAAGGGGCTCCATTTTCTAAAGAAGATGAAAATACAAGTAAAGGAAAATGGAGGGTTGTAGTGCATGTCACAACAAGTGGTATATATTGACAATATTGAAAACCATAAATGCTAGTTAGGGACAAAACGTGTTGAAATATTGATGCAAACATTGTAGTAGAACAACCACGTCCATGAACATGTGAAAGTCTCAATGACCTTAAGACCCAAAAAAATAGACAATAATAAGATATGTTCAAATACTAGTGGATAATGTCCAAAATATAAGATAACATAATTTTATTAGTGTCCAACAAATGACCACAAATAGTTCAATGGGATTGATAAGAACAATAGTGTAATAATTGCATCTGAAATTGGGTGAAAGCCTTGATGACCTTGAAAATCCACAAATTATGGATATGAATGGCCCATGTTAAAATAATGAAAGACATTATTTAGTAGAATAACTTCATTTCATAATGAGTTAAAATTAGGAGGCCTTGATGGTGGGCATGAATGACATGCAAGGAATAGCCAAGTTCAAATATTGGTAAATATGATCCAATAAAACAACTGCATGTAAAGTCAAATGAAACTATCGACGACCATGATGACCCACTAATGGAAAGTATGAATTACCCATATGAATACCTTACTATAACTTTAAAATCTCCTCTCCTCTCTTTCCCCTCCTATACATGATAAATGGTGGATAGGCACACAACATCTCTTCGCACTTAATAAAGCTTTATCATAGTATGGTTGAATACAAATTATTAGCATTCATCAAGATGTTTTAAAATTTTTAGATTCTTGATTGGAGGGTATGGAATCACACAAATTTGATTAACATATCTCTTTGAATGGGCATTCTTTAACACATTGACACATCATTTTTTCATGGATTTGAGTCTTTTTTTGGTAATGAATTAAATAGTGTACTAAAAATATTGTCATTGTTGTGTATTTTACAAGCGAGAGGAGGCCATGGATGTAGGTCGAGTTATTTCAAATGAGGACATAAGACATAATGCGAGAAATCAAGTACACAATGTGTCATTAATTTATTAAATATCTATCATATTAAATTTAGTGCTCACATCATTTTTGTATACCATCTAAATACATTGTAAACAACATTTCCTCGCCCTTAATAAAACTTTGTCCCAACATGGCTGAATAAAAAATATTATCATTCATTAGGGGGTTTTAGAATTTTCAAAATCTTTGATTAGAGCGTATGCCATTCACACAAACCTGATTAACATGACTCTTTGGATGGACATTTTTTAACATGTTTACACCATTTTTTTTCATGGATTCTAGTTTTTTTTTTGGTAATCATGTAACTTGTGTACTAAAAATTATGATCATTGTTGTGTATTTCATGAGTCAAAGGAGTCCATGGACATAGATATGACGTAGAGTATCATGTACACAAATGTGGCATTAATTTGTTATATCTTTTAATAAACTTTAGTGGTCTACCCATTGTTTTTACAATATAAATAGATTATATAGTTTATTATCTAATCTCGCAAAAAAAATAATCCATGTTGTTGATTCTTTTATGTTGAAAATGATGATTTCCTAAATGATATTAATGCAATTTGAGCATATGCCCAATTTAATCCTTCTATTATAAAGAAATGAAGGCCTATAAGTGAAAATGGACCTCCTTTTGTGTTGTAGAAAATGGGTGGAAGAGGATATGACGATGGAGTCTACAAATACACTAGATATTGAGGGAAATTAACAAGAGGTTGGTCACAATAATACTACATGGGATGAACACTTTGACACAATTGTTGTTTGTAGATTTGTTTTTGTATGTCGTGGAAATAAATAATTTAAATGGGGAATTGTATAAAGACAATACATAAATGATGACCTCCTAGTGGGTACTATACCTTCTACCATCAATTAAAATTTAATAGAAGTTGTGGTAAGGAATTTTTAACTTTGATATGCTTAATACATATAAATATTTTATCCACATTTTTCCTATTATTTGAAGAATTAATATTTTTTAAATTGAATGTTTGCATGGGATAGTTTGTGGTTTAAATTTTCTTAGAACACAAACTTGCAACCTAGAGGGTGATGAAAATTTATTAGTTGATACATCTAACAATAAGATGTGCACACATAATATCTTGGAAGATGAGGAAGTGATAACAACAAGTAAGATAACAAGAAGCAGTTTATAGATGCATAAATTGCTTAAGACAAGGGGAAGGTGGAATACATACTCTATTAGAATGAATGTGATGGAGATGATGAGTTTCCCCTGAAGTTGAGATCAATTTAAAAATCACATTAGATCATTGATTATGTTGTGCTTGGCCTAGTGATCAATAACTACTTGGTGTACTATATGACGTATTTCAATTTTGGGGATACAACTACATGACGACCCTCCAATATTCATGAATAAAATATAGGCATCTTTATTATTGAAAATTTCCATGTGAGATCAAAACATAGAAATACTTCACAACAATAAACACTAGAATACTAATTCCATATTATTGTCCATCATATTCCAGTGGTGAATGGAGGAGGCTAGTGGAATATAAGTATAACATATCAACATATGGTCTAAATTCAAAATATGTATACACATAGTATCTAGTTGAAAAGCTCAATAATGAAGTGAATAGTGGTTATCTCATGTATATAGATGGTTGGGAATAAACACAAAAAATATTATACGATTTATAAATACTAGTAAGGAAATGAACCCTATTATAATAGAAAATTGTCAATTTATTGAGGTTGTAAAAAACAAAGTTAGAGATATGAAAATATAGACTAATATATTGATAATGGTTGAATCTATTATAAACCTTACTATTGAGATGGGTTACTAATTCGTTATCCCTTTATAATATTCACTCCAGAATGAAAGAGCTTTTAACTCTTTGAAGTCAAAATTGTGTTTTCTTTTAAATTAATATATAAAAGTATGTCAATATTTTATTCCATTGTTATATATATATAATATATAATATGAATAAAATATTGACATACTTTTATACATACATATACATAGTTTTTTTTTAAGCAAATGATTAATTTATGTGAAATAGTTACAATGTTTTGTCTCATTCCCGTCTAATATTAAATAATGGATACATTAAATAAAATATCAATGATATTGATGATACACTTACTAATAATAGTCAAGTTCCAATTGGTCCTTAAGATATGTTTGAGATGATCAAAACATCCTTTAAACCATACTAGGGAAATAGGAGTGTTATTGAAGAGAACACTACCACTAGATAAATTTGAACAATTGGTGCAATTAACATACATTGATAACATGCCACCTACCCTTCATTAGATAAATTTGAACAATTGGTGCAATTAACATACATTGATGACATGCCACCTACCCTTCAAAATGAAGATGATGATGAAAATGGGGTCCACGAAGAAGGATTGAATGAAATTATGACATGTTTATTTGGGGATGGAAAAAATTATGAGGGTGATGATTCTATGGATGATAGTAATTATGATATAGAGGGAAATTACCACCAACATAATGTTGATTATATTAACCTTAATGACTCAATCAAGAAAGCAATGATGATAGCCATATTCAAATTGGGTGCAAGTAGAACATCAAATTTTTCATACACATTCATATTATTAGAACTCAAGTCATTATTTGGCTGGTCAAACAAGAGCTGCACTACCCTCCTAAAGTGGGTTGAATTATGTTTTTAGATTTTCATTTTCAATTGGTGTATCTAATTAGTAGATATTTATTTACTTCATTAATAATTCTCTATGTGGATTTTTCATGGATGGATGTTATATAAAAAAATGTTATTAAATGATATATAAAACATGTTTGTGATCAGTCAAATATTCATTTGATTTAATGTCTAACAATCTTACAGGGAACTAAAAAATAGAATATTTCTCGAAGATAATGTGTTGTCATCAACTTGTAGAGAAGCACATCAATTGTTGGTCGAGTTGTGGATTAAATATAAGGAAATTTATGCATGTAAAAATGATTGCATTTTATATAGAAATGTATATCAAAACAATGAAGAATGCATTATATGAAAATGGAAGATATATCATACTGATGTACAAGGTTCTACAATTCCAAATAAGGTTTTACGACACATAACAATTATACATAGACTTCAACGAATGTTTCATTGCAAGTCACTTCCATAATTGATGTACTGGCATATGAGGAATGATGCAGACCCTCCTTCTCTCCTAAGGGTTGCACAACCTCCTGGTCTAGGATCGATCAAGAAAATGAGTCTGATTGACTCGCTGGGTCCCTTCTAGACCCCAAACCTACTTACATAGGTCCTCTCTCCAAGTGCGCAGGTCGTATGAGACCCGCGACTTCTCTCCTGAGCGTTGCTCGAATCTCAATGTCAAACGGGTGCTAGCCCCTCTCTGCTAAGCCCTTTATCTCTTGTGACCACTGGCGATGACCACGCACTTGAGTGAAAGGCGCGTCGCGATTTCACGTTTCGCGACTTTGGGAGTGCCACTACTTTCATTCACCCGATAGCCGAAATCATGATGATCTGAGATCTACAGTCCAAAATTTCCCTCGATCAATGATTGTGATCAAGTCGACATTTCGTGTTTCGCGAATTCGGAGTTCCCTTGCCTTAGTTCTCTCGATAGTCGAAATCATGAGGACCCAAGATCTACGACTCATATCTTCCCTTGGTCAATGACTGTGATCAAATTGGCCTTTCGTGCTTCGCGACTTTGGAGTCTCCTTGCCTCCGTTCTCAAGATAGCCTAAATCACGATGGCACTAGATCAATGGTCCATGTCTCTCCTTCGACCCGACGGTCGTGATGACTTCAGGACTTTGTGTTTCGCGAAGTCGATAGGATTGTCACCTCCGATCCTCCGATCCCCAAAATGTCGATATTTCACCCTGGAAAATCCATGGTCCAGATCTCTCCTGGATCCAATGAATCCAATCAAGTTGCGGATTCGGGCTTCACAAATTATTAACGTTCTTCCCCTTGACTCCTCCAAAGCGTGACTCAGCAAAACGCTGATCGTTCGCCACGCATCCCTCCCGATGGACGGTTCTAATTCTCTAGTGTTCAGATCGAACGACTGAGGTCTTTTCCCCCTTGCACTTATGCTATATTTAGAGTTAGAAGATCTTCTCGGTGTTCAAAGGTTTCAAACCTTTTTTCCTTTGACTAGTCTAATTCTTGGATCCTTTAGCACTTATGAAAAGTGTTATTCCTCCTAATCTTGGTCTTCTGAAGACTTCAACTTCCCGCGCACACCTTGCGTTTCAGGGATTCGATAACTCATATTCTGAAGGATTTCTCAAAGGGAAATTCCTCTCACCTTCTTGGCGTTCTCCTTTCCTGACTCTTTGATGCTTGGTCGAATATTGGATCTGTGCATTCCTTTCACCAGATCTTCATGCAAGGTTAGGGTTCTTGCAGATGACTGTGCATGCCTTGCACTAGTCTCTTTGCAGTCCTTGCCGAGGGAAAGTTTCATGCTATCTCTTCTGAGCTTTGGAATCAAAACAGACTCCATCAACGCACTCCTTTCATTCTGTGTGCACACTTTCACTACTTTGACAGAAGAGAAACAATTGAAACTTGTCCTAACATTCACAGTTCCATCCACTCATAACGAAATTCACTCATCCACTCATGAAAACACAATAATAAGATATTTGCAAACAATGTTCATACACCATGCATTGGATCAATTTTTCTCTATTATATTCATAAGTGAAAATGGTTACAACTGTAAATGAACAACAAAACTACTGAATCTTCTTCTAACTTCTATTCCATCCAACTACCAACTAGCCTCATTCAGACATACAAAACCTCTATTTATCACAGAGGGCTCTTAGGGTTTTTCCTGGCTACTTGTCTACTCTATAACTTAACCTAACGACTATTTAGACTAGTCACATTCTAGAGCTGTAGTGGAGTCTCCCATTTCGCTCGTAATCGTCCAAGCGTGCCTCCAAATTTTCCCGTCCTGATTTCAAGCATGCCCCAAAGGTTAATTCTGGCGCTGAGTTAAGGAGGACTTCAAATATCTGTTGTGACTTCCATAGTTGAGCTCTCGTATAGATTCCTTGACGTTGATAAGTCTTGCTCCACGTGATTGCCAACGATGCTCCTGCATCATACTCCCCTTGAAAAAAATTCATGGACTCCTATCCATGAGCTCCTGCAGTGACCTTCCATGCTTCTGTATAGAAGATTTATTTTCCCAACTGGCATATTATATTGGTTGTCCCTTCCACTTGACCAGATATTCGAAATAGGTTTTCCTCCTGGTATTTTTACTGATCCTCTGATCCACGATCTTCTCCATTTGTGGCTTCTTTGCTACAGGCATTTATTTCTCCCACTGGATCTTATCTTGATCTTCTGACCCATCTGTGTCATATTTCCTATAAGGATACATGTCTGAAACATTGAATATGGGCGATATGCCCACACCATCTGGCAACTCAATCTCATAGGAATTTGCATCAAACTTCCTCAAGATCTTACATGGTCCTAGCTTTTTCATCTTTAACTTATTATATGTTCCCCTAGTGAACCTCTCTTTTCTGAGATGTTCCAGAACCTGATCTCCTACTTCAAATTGAAGTTCTCTGCGATGTTGATCAGCTCTGTGTTTATACTCCTGGTTAGAACTCTGCAACTGTCCTCTGATTTGACTATGGATCTTCTGCATGTCTGCAGTAAAAGCTTCTGCTCCATCGCTCCTGATCTCACTTTGTTCCAAGTCTCTCAACTCAGATACTCCCCTGGGTTTCATTTGATACAATATTTGGAATGGGGTTTTTCCAGTGCTCTTGTTTGGTGAGTCGTTGTATGCAAATTCTACTTGCAACAGAATTTGATTCCACTGATTATGGTGTTCAGTGACCAGACTCCTCAATAAGTTTCCCAAAATTCTGTTTACCACCTCAGTCTGCCCATTTGTCTGAGGGTGATAAGATGAGCTAAAGGACGAATCTGTCCCTAACTTCTTCCATAGTGTTCTCCAAAAGTGACCAACAAATTTGGTGTCTTTGTCTGAGAAAATGCTTCTAGGTATGTTGTGAAGTCTCACAACTTCCTTGTCATACATGGAGTATTTTCTCTTGGTCTCATTCAACTTCTAATTGAAATAGGAAACAGTTCTATTATCCTGGCTCAAAACTGCTCCAATTGCAACTCCACTTGTGTCACATCTCACCTGAAATGTCTTCTTAAAATTAGGTAAGACCAAAATTGGTCGTTTTGTTATTTTATCCTTCAGTATATTGAAGCTCCTCTTGGATTCCTCTGTCCATTTGAAAGAGTTGTTCTTCTTCTTCACTGTATCCATCATTGGCACACAAATTCCACTGAAGTCTCTGATTAAATTCCTATAGAAGCTTGCTAATCCCTGGAATCTCCTTACCTCGAACATGCTCCTTGGTGATGGTCGTTCTTTGATTGCTTTCACCTTCTCTAGATCCATCTTCAGTTCATTTGAAGATATCACAAAACCCAATTAGATGAGTTTTGTCTTCATAAAAGAGGACTTCTTTAGATTTATCAACAACTTCTCCTGCTGTAGTATCCTCATAACTAATGTCAAGTGCCTCAAATGCTCTTCTTTAGTCCTCCTAAAGATCAATATATCATCCAGATACACAACCAAAAACTTGCCAATGAAATCCTTCAGTATTTCATTCATCAACCTCATAAAACTACTCGAGGCATTTGTCAAGCCAAATGGCATAACAATCCACTCATACAAACCTTTGTTTGTCTTAAAGGGTGCTTTCCACTCATCACCTTCTCTCATCCTGATCTGGTGATATCCACTTTTCAAATCTATTTTGGAAAATAAATTTTCTTTACTTAAACAGTCCATTAAATCATCCATTCTTGGTAAAGGAAATCTATACCTAATGGTGATCTTGTTAATGGCTCTTGAGTTTGTGCACATTCTCCATCCTCCATCCTTCTTTGGGCTTAACACTGTTGGTATTGCACATGGACTCAAGCTTTCTTTGACCAAACCCTTGCCTACCAACTCCTGAACTTGGTTCTTCACTTCCTCATTCTCTCGAGGTGTCAATCTGTATGTTTCTTTGTTTGGAAGACTTGCTCATGGTATCAAGTCAATATGGTGACTGATACTTCTGATGGGTGGAAATGAGTTTGGTAGTTCATCCACCACTATGTCAGCAAAAGTTTCTAGCAATTCCTGAACTTCTTCAAGCAAATCATCCATCAAAATACTTGTAAGGATAACTTTGGGTTTCCTCACCACAACAAACTGCATCTCCTGTTCTTCCTTGACTTCTTTCAGGAGTTCATTCCCACTCATGAGAAGTATGATTGTGTTGGCTTCCTCTTTCACCTTCTTCTCCTCTATTGGAAACAACATGTGTGTCCTACCATTCTTCTCTAATGTGTATGTATTCTTCCTCCCATCGTGAATGACATTCCTGTCAAATTGCCATGGTCTTCCCAACAAAATATGGCATACATCCATGGGAATTACGTCACACATAATTTCATCTCTATATCCTCCTATCTTAAATTCAACCAAGCATTGTTTAGTAACCATTACATGGTGTCCTTTCTGCAACCACGAGACTTTGTATGGCTTCAGGTGTGAAGTTGTCTCCAACGCCAATTTCTCCACCATCTCTATGGATACTAAGTTGTCAGTGCTCCCACTATCAATTATCACCTTTCATACTTTTTCTTTAGTCTTGCAAGTTGTTCCGAAGAGACCATTCCTCTGTACCGGCCTTTCAACTTTTGGCTCTGGTTTTAAGAGAATTTTCTTCAACATCAGGGATCTTCCATCCTCTGCTCCTTCTGCTTCAACATTTCTTCTCTATGCTTCTGAAATACGAGCTTCACCTCCTCCTTATTTATTTTTCTTGGGACATTCCCAAGACATGTGTCCTTTCTTTCAGCAGGCATAGTATCTTACTTCTCCTCCTCCTCTTCTTCCTCTTCCTCTTGAAGAACCTCTTCCACCACCTTGTCTTCCTCGGGAATTTTCTCCTCTTTCCGAGTGACTGTGTGGTTTTTCAGTATCGTCCTTAGAATTTTGTGCTCTGTCATGGGTAAACCCCTTTCTTTTGCTTGGGATCGAGATTTTAACTCTCCCTCGCTGGATTTTCTTTCTGGCCAACTTATCCTCTGCCTTCAATGAAAACTGATAAGCATCCTCCATTGTTCTTACTGACATCATGCTAAGCTCATCCTGGATTTCATATCTTAGGCCATTTATATATCTGGATACTTTTTCTTCATCTCTCTCTCTCTTTGTCTAGTTCTGATGTTCATCCTATAGAACTCCTTTTTGTACTCCTTAATTGTCATCCCTTTCTGTCTCAGGTTCTTCATTTTCCTGAACAGATTGACCTGATAATATTTGGGAATGAATTTAGCCTTCAACTTGGCTACCATTCTGTCCTAGCTCTTTATCTTCTGCTTGCCTTTGATTCTCCTCTCATCCTGCAGTTTATCCCACCATAATGTTGCATGCCCTTTTATTCTAGTGACAACATGTCTCACCCTTCTTTCCTCATTGATGTCTTCATAGTCGAAATATTTGTCCATGGATCTTATCCAATCCAACAACTCTTCGACATCTACATTGCATTCATACATTGGGACGTCTATCTTGGCTCTGCCTCCCAATCTGGAAACTCATCTCAACAAGTGTTCTTCGTCAACATCCTCCCCTGCAGCTTCTTTGGAAACATTCTCGCCCACTAATTTTTTTCTCTCTACATCGTTGACGTCTCCAACATCAGGTGCTCGTCTTTGCGCTACCTCCATTGCCTCTAATTTTGCACGGAGTTCTTGCATCTCCCTTTCTACAGCTCTATTTTCTAACGGTGCTTTCCCTCATCTCCTTGGCAACATTGTGTTGATTGTTTGTCACACACAGAGTACAACTTCGAGTTATTCTGTCTCCTCTCCTTTGCCTGCTGTCTTCAAGAAAAATTCTGCTATGATACCACTTGATGTAGACCCCCCTTCTCTCCTAAGGGTTGCACGACCTCCCGGCCTAGGATCGATCAAGAAACTGAGTCTAGTTGAATCGTTGGGTTCTTTCCAGACCCCAAACCTACTTACACAGGTCCTCTCTCCAAGTGCGCAGGTCGTATGAGACCCGTGACTTCTCTCCTGAGTGTTGCTCGAATCTTAATGTCAAATGGGTGCTAGCCCCTCTATGCTAAGACCTTTCTCTCTTGTGACCACTGGCGGTGACCACATGCTTGAGTGAAAGGCACGTCGTGATTTCACATTTCACGACTTTGGGAGCACCACTACTTTCGTTCACCCGATAGCCGAAATCGTGATGATCCGAGATCTATGATCTAGATCTTCCCTCGATTGATGGTTGTGATCAAGTCGTTGTTTCACGTTTCGCGACTTCGGAGTTCCCTTGCCTCTGTTCTCTCGATAGCCAAAATCACGATGACCCGAGATCTACGGCTCAGATCTTCCCTTGGTCAACGACTTTGATCAAATCGACGTTTCACGCTTCGTGACTTTGGAGTCTCCTTGCCTCCATTCTCCCGATAGCCAAAATCACGATGGCACTGGATCAACGGTCCAGGTCTTTCCTTCGACCCGATAGTCGCGATGACTTCGGGACTTCATGTTTTGCGAAGTCGAAAGAGTTTTCACCTTCGATCCTCCGATCCCCGAAATGTCGATATTTCACCCTGGACAATCCACGGTCCAAATCTCTCCTGGATCCAACGAATCCGATCAATTCGTGGATTCAGACTTTGCGAATTCTTAATGTTCTTCCCTTTGAATCCTCCAAAGCATGACTTAGCGAAATGTTGTTCGTTTTCCACGCATCCCTCTCGATGGACGGTTCCGATTCTCTAGCATTCAGATCGAACGACTAAGGTCTTTTCCCCCTTATGCTTACGCTATATCCAGAGTTAGAATATCTTCTGGGTGTTCAAAGGTTTCTAACCTTTTCTCCTTTGATGAGTCTGGTTCTTGGATCCTTTAGCACTTATGCAAAGTGTTATTCCTCTTGATCTTGGTCTTCTAAATACTTCAACTTCCCACACACACCTTGCGTTTCAGGGATTCAATAACTCAGATTCCGAAGGATTTCTCAAAGAGAAATTCCTCTCGCCTTCTTGGTGTTCTCCTTTCCTGACTCTTCGACGCTTAGTCGAATCTCAGATCTGTGCACTCCTTGCACCAAATCTTCACGCAAGGTTAGGGTTCTTGCAGACGACTGTGCACGCCTTGCACCAGTCTCTTTGCACTCCTTGCAGAGGGAAAATTGCATGCTATATCTTCTGAGCTTCGGAGTTGAAACAGACTCCATCAACACACTCCTTGCATTCTGTGTGCACACTTGCACTACTTTGACAAAAGAGAAAAAATTGAAACTCGTCCTAACATTCACAGTTCCATCCACTCATAACAAAATTCACTCATCCACTCATGAAAACACAATAATCAGAGATTTGCAAACAATGTCCATACACCATGCATTGGATCAATTTTCCTCTGTTATATTCATAAGTGAAAATGGTTACAACTGTAAATGAACAACAAAACTACTAAATCTTCTCCTAACTTCTATTCCAGCCAACTACCGACTAGCCTCATTTGGGTGTACAAAACCTCTATTTATCACAGAGGGATCTTAGGGATTTTCCTGGCTACTTGTCTACTCTATAAATTAACCTAATGACTATCTAGACCAATCACATTCTAGAGCCATAGTGGAGTCTCCCATTTCACTCGTAATCGTACAAGCGTGCCTCCAAATTTTCCCGGCCTAATTTCAAGCGTGCCCCAAAGGTTAATTCTGGCGTTAGGTTAAGGAAAACTTCAAAATATCTATTGTGATTGCCAACGTTGAGCTCTCGTATAGATTCCTTGACATTGATAAGTCTTGCTCCATGTGATTGCCAACGTTGCTCCTGCATCAAGGAACATAAGTAAAGATGGTTTCATGTGAATTTTGGAAGATTCCAAAGCAATGAAACACATAGAGGAAACATTGCCAGGAACATTCAAATATGAACCCCACAGTATCAGGTTTGGTCTTGCAATGGATGGAATGCGCCCTTTATCTTCCCTATCATCAAATTATAATGTTTGACTAGTTGGATTGATAGAATAAAATATTCCCCCGTGGACAAGTGTTTGAAAAGAACACATTGTGCTAACTCTTATCATTACAAGAAAACATCAAGTAAAAAGAATGGATGTTTATATTGTGCCTTTTATTGATGAAATATAGTTGTTACGGAAAGGCATAAGAATGTACGACATATCATGTCCTCCATCAAACATGACCTTCATGTTTTATGGTGTACTATGTTGGATTATTCATGATTTCCTAGGACTTGGTGTTTTTTCAATCAAGAAAATATGTTTACATATTTACACACCATAATTTATTTGTAGTTCAACTCATATATACCAATATACTATTATTTTTATAATTATAAACATGAGTTATTAAATTACAAGGCTTCAAACAAAGGGGATATTTGCATGTCCAAGATGTGAAGACCAATTTGAGGGGAAATATTTTAAAGATCTACACAAAATTATTTGTGCAAACAATGGGTATTTTTTACCACTGAATCATAAGTTTAGAAATCACCTTAAAAATCAATTTGATGGAAAAATTGAAAATAGAGGTCCTCCCAAGGTTATGGGTCTAGTAGATTTGCTTATGAAGTGTGAAGATACTGAATAGAAAGCTTGGGAAGATTTTCTTATTGAAATCATTCAATTGAAGAACCATAACAAGTTGTAGTTCATATGCCAGAAGGAATGAACAAAGACTCCATATTTTATGATATCCTTTAGTGGAAAAATACATTATTATCTCATCTATTAGATCCTATGCACATTTTCAAAAATGTCTTAGATTCTATATTTCGAAATATATTAGACAAAGAT